>APFE031264228.1:0-13902 GCA_000404065.3 Pinus taeda | reverse complement strand
ATTTATTAATATGGTTTATTACTATTATTATTTTAATTTATTAATATTAATATTACTTAATAAATTTGAATATTTTTTTTGATGATGATGGTGGTTAATGTCTACTGAGACCAAACTTTGGTCTATCGGACCTAAAGAAACAAATTATTTAGTTTGATTTAAGATTTTATTCCTATGTTCTAAAAGTTTGGAGAGAAGCCTGTCAACCTCACTATAATTTTGACATTGTAAAAGGCTAGGAAGGTCAGTATTGCGACAAAGATTATGAAACTGAAATCTAATGTGGTTGTACATGTGGCACTCTAAGAGGAAGTGGTTTTCATCCTCGATGTTCCTATTCTCATAGAGATGGCAGATCCTTTCCATCCATGGTGTTTTAGTAACTGCCCAATGACGTGTTTCACTATGGAGCTCATGAGAGTTTGTTCTAATCTTCGCTATATTAGTTTTCTTCTTTGAGCTAGTTAAAAGAGAGAGATACTTTTGATCTTCTAGGGTGGGGTTGATGACCTTCTTATAATAACTTAATTTTCTCTTAGCTACTAAATCTTTCTCACACCACATTTTTTCTTTGAACTTAGAAGTAACAATATTTTTAATGTTATTAATGTTTTGCAATGCATCATTCTCGTTGATCTCCCAATGGTTTAACGAGGCCCTCGTGCCTTGATACCACCCCCGCTTGAGCCTTAGACAGTTTTGGCTAGAATTTAAAGCTAGCTTAGGAAGTCTATGATCTCCTATGTTATTGAGTTGTGCTTGTACAACAAAAGCCTAGTCATAGCTAGGCTCTCGATAAGGGAAAGACCTACTTCTATAGGATGTATTGCTTTTAATTTTCAGGTTATACATTATAAAACGCTTCTGGATTTGCTCAATCTTTCTCTAGGATTCTCTAGAGATGCTGCAACTCAGACCTCACATCCATATAATATAACAGGAGTGACTATATAATCAAATTCAAGCTTCTGTGATCTATATTATGATTTGAAATAATTTCGAAAGAAATCACGTTGGTAGATTTAGTTCGACGCATTTCGAACCAACTAGCATTGTTTATCACGAGGAAATGATGAAAAATCAAATTGTAATAGAAAGTTAAATAGGGAGTCAAGATATTCTAACAACTAAGGGAAAAAATGGCTAGATAAAGACAATTTTTTACTCGATGGGAAAAATGCCAAAATACTAATTTATTTAATATTATTTATCTATCTAATATTATTATTATTATTTATTTAATTTACCTTTTATTAATTGATCAATAATAAATACATTATATGAAATATCTAACTACCTCACCCTATATAATAATATTAATGTTTTATTATATATGTATTTATTTATTTTATTTTAATTATTTTTATAATTGAATTAATAATAAATAAATTATGATACTAATATCTAACAAGGCCGACCTTTTTAAATAAAGATAAGGAATAAATAATAAATAAAAGCAATTAAGTCACAAGGAAAGAAAAAAATAAAAAAAATGTACAAATTAAATGTTGAATAGTAGCTTAAATGAAATATGAAGGAAATAATTAGTATAAAAATGAAGGAGAATAATTAAATTGGTTATACAATAAATTTCAGTGTACTATGAATAATCAAATTTAATTTTAATTTTACTTGTTTATTATTATGTTATTTTTTAGTTTCTAGTTATTAAAAAAAAAGGAACAAATCTTAGGGGGAAAAATTAAGAAAAATAAAAAACTGAAGTGAGGAGAAGGAGAAACGAAAGGAAGAAAGCTAAGAGGAAAGGGCTAGAATCCAATAGCTACTGATTTTCCACCCATCCTCCCTATTAAGATTATTAGGTTGACTTTCAATTTCTATGTCTTCCCTAAATTTACGTTGATGAAAGATAGGATTCTTCGCAATGACCTTCACCTCGTCAATGCATATATGATGATTGATCTTCTCAACATTCTCTACTAAGTCCAAAGAGCAATTCCTTTCATGCTTGATATCGGCAACATGTTCCTTAATCCTTTGATTAATTGATCGGCATGTTTCACCGACGTACAATGCTCCACAGGAGCATGGGATGACATAAATGGCTTTCAAACCTTTAGTGTCCATAGGGTATTTAGCTAATTTTAAGGAACTTCTTAAGGTGTTAAGGGGTTGAAAGGTTGAGGGAATGTTGTGTTTCCTAAGGATTCTTGCAATTCTATTAGTCGTCCCTTAGATGAAGGGAAGGTGAACTCCAGAACTCAATAGGGTATTTCTTAGCCTTATGACTTTTGCAAGTGTTGAGAAAGGCTTTAAGACCTTGTTTCTTACTGTAAGCACTATTGAAAAAAACCTCCAAGAGATGGGATTTCTCTTTAGAAAAATGGCTGACATCAGAAACCCTCATAGCACGAGTAGATAGAGTGCAAAGAACCCCAACTTTTGAGCAGGGAAATGATGGGACCTAGCATGAAGATACTGCTCAATATGGGTTTTCTTCCGAAATACTTGATGGGAAAATGAGCCATCCTCTTTCTTAGAAATGAAGACATCTAGGAAAGGAAGGCCACCATTAACCTCTTTCTCCATGGTAAACTTAATGGAGTTAGATTCATTGATTAAGATGATTGAAAAAGTGATCCAAATTAAATATTAATTTAATTGTATTTAATTTTAAGAATATATTTAATATAAATTAATTTTATTATTATTATAATTATTATTATTATTTCACTATTAATTATTATATTCAATATTAATATCAATATTTTATAAAACTTAATTTTAATTTTAATGTTATTGTATGAATATTAATAACCTTAAAATAATATTAATAAGCAAAATTATTAGTAACAATTCTTAATAGCGTTAAACATTTAATATTAATTAAATAAGACTAAAACAATTAGTAATAAGAGTATAATAGGAAAAATTAATTATTAATACTAATATATTTTATAATGTAATATATTCTAGTATTAATATTAATATTATAAATATTAATTTTAACATTAATTATTAATATTAATACATTAAATAGTAATTGTCTACCTTGGTTAAACGTTTCAATGTGACAAAGATTTTGTCAATATGAAAGTCAATTATGTTCAATCATTGTCAATTATGGTCAACCATGGTCAATCATGGTCAACCATTGTCCAATATCACATTGTGACAAAAATTGTCTTAATATGAAAATCAACCATGGTCATCCATCCTTGACCATGGTCAACAGTGGTCAACTATTCTCAACCATGGTCAATCATGGTCAACCATGGCCAATAATCATGGTCACATTGTGAGGAAGATTGTCTCTTTGTTCGATGTCACATTATGACAACGATGGTCATTTATGGTCAACCATGTTCCAACGTCGCATTGTGATAAAGATTGTCTAACTATGAAAATCAACCATGGTCAACCATAGACCAACATCACATTATGACAAAGTTTGTCTCAATATGAAAATCACTCATGGTCAACCATGGTCCAATGTTGCACTGTGACAAAGATTGTCTCAATATGAAAACTGACCATGGTCAACGATGGTTAGTCATGTTTATTTTTATGGTTTATATACCTTGGGTTTATAATATTAAACCCTTGGGTTTATAATTACTCACTTAGTTTTATAATCCCTTGGGTTTTTAGCGTTAATCCCCTGCGTTTATTAGTCCCTTTGGTTTATAATATCAATCTCTTGAGTTTATTAATCTTAGGGTTCATATTCCTAAGCTATAATATTATTCATATGGTCTATAAAATTAATCCTAAGGTTTAATATAAATCCCTTGGGTTTATAATCATGGTCAACCATGGTTTAATGTCAGATTATGACAAAGATTGTCTCAATATGAAAATCAACCATGTTCAACCATTGTCAGCCATGGTCATGCATGGTCAACCATGGTCCAACATCACATTGTAATAAAGATTGTAAAAATATGAATACCAACCATGGAAAACCATCTTCAATCATGGTCAACCATGGACAAATGTCGCATTGTGACAAAGATTGTCTCAAAATGAAAATCAATCCTAGGCAATCATCCTCAAACATGGGCAATCACGGTTAATGATAATCAATAACCATTTTCACATTGTGACAAAGATTGTCTCATGGTCCAAGTGATATTGTCACAACCATGGTCAACCATGGTCAAATGTCAAATTGTGATAGAGTTTGTCAATATTTAAGTCAACCATGGTCAACCATGGTCAAATGTGAAATTGTGATAGAGCTTGTCAATATTTAAATCAACCATGGTAAAACCATGGTTAATCATGCTCAAGCATGATCCAACGTCACATTGTGACAAATATTCTTTCAATAGGAAAATAAATCATGGTCAACCATGGTCCAACATTGCATTGTGACAAATATTTTCTCAATATGAAAATAAACCATTGTCAACCATGTTTGTTTTAATACCTTTATTTATTGACGCCTTGTGTTTGTAATATCTATCCATTGGGTTTATTAATGTAAGGGTTCATATTCCTAGGGAAGAATATTATGATAGGGTGTATATATTAATGTTAAGGTTTAATATAAATCCCTTGGGTTTATGAGTTTCACGGTTTACATTTTGAGGGTTAAATATTGTTCCCTTCGGTTTAAATTATTCCCTTAGGTTTATATTATTGATACCTCAACTTTAAAATTATTCCCCTTAATCTATAGTCCATTGAGTTTATAATATTAATCCCTCAGGTTTATAAATTCCTAGGGTTTACAATCCTAGTGTTTAATATTAAGCCTAGGGCTTACAATATTAATTCCTTCAGTTTATTCATTTTAGGAAATGGTCGAACACCGCATTGTGATAAAGATTGTCAATATTGAAATCAACCATGATCAACCATGGTCCAACGTCACAATTTTGACAAATATTCTTTCAATATGAAAATAGATCATTGTCAACCATGGTCCAACATCGCATTGTGACAAATATTGTCTCAATATGAAAATCAACATTGGTAAACCATGTTTGTTTTATGGTTTATAATATTTATCTTAGGGTTTATATATGTTGGGTTTACAATATTGATCGTTTGGGTTTTGAGTATTAATCCATTTTTTCTAATTAATGCCTTGTGTTTATAATATCAATCCCTTGGATTTGTTAATCTAAGCATTCATATTCCTAGGGTGGAATATTATGATAGAGTTTATATATTAGTCCTATGGCTTAATATAAATCCCTTGGGTTTATAATCCATTTGGTTTATAATATAAATTCTTAGTGTTTATAATATTAATCATAGCATTTAATTTTAATCCTAGGGTTTACAATATTAATCCCTTGGGTTTATGAGTTTTAGTGTTTATATTCCTAGGGTTTAATATTATTCCCTCCAGTTTAAAATTATTCCCTTAGGTTTATAATATTAATCCCTTTCTTTTAAAATTAATCCCCTTGGTTTATAATCCTTTAATTTTATAATAGTAATCCCTTAGGTTTATAAATTCCTAGGGTTTACATTCCTAGGGTTTAATATTAAGCCTACAATTTACGTTAGTAATCTCTTGGGTTTATTAGTTTTAGGAAATGGTCAAACGTTGCATATTGACAAATCTTGTAAATATTAAATTCAAACACGGTCCAAGGTCACATTATGACAAAGATTCTTTCAATATGAAAATCAATCATTGTCGACCATGGTCCAACATTGCATTGCGATGAATATTGTATCAATATGAAAATAAACCATGGTCAACGATGTTCTTTTCAGGGTTTATAATAATTATCTTAGGGTTTATATACATTGGGTTTACAATATTAATCCTTCACATTTTTAGTATTAATAATTTTTTTATTAATTCGTTATGTTTATAATATCAGTCCCTTCGGTTTATTAATCTAAGGGTTCATATTCCTAGGGTAGAATATTATGATAGGGTTTATATAATAATCCTAAGGTTTAATATAAATCCTTTAGGTTTATAATCCATTGCATTTATAAAATAAATTCTTAGGGTTCATGATATTAATCATAAGGTTTATATTCGTAAGTATTAATATTATGCTTAGGGTTTACAATATTATTCCATTGGGTTTATGAGTTTTAGGGTTTATATTCCTGGGGTTTAATATTATTCCCTTGGGTTTAAAATTATTCCCCTCGGTTTATAATCCATTGAGATTATATTAATAATCCCTTAGGTTTACAAATTCCTAGGTTTTAATATTAAGCCTAGGGTTTACAATATTAATCCCTTGGGTTTATTAGTTTTAGTGTTTATATTCCTAGGGTTTAATATTATTTCCTTGGGTTTAAAATTATTTCCTTAGGTTTATGATATTAATCCCTTAGGTTTAAAATTATTCCCCTTAACTTATAATCCATTGAGTTTATAATATTAATCCCTTAGGTTTATAGATTCCGTGGATTTATAATACTAATCTATTAGGTTTATAATATTAATCATAAGGTTTATAATATTAATCTTAGGGTTTATATTCCTAGGATTTAATATTAATCGTAAGCCCTAATGTTATTCCCTTGGGTTTATAATCCGTTGAGTTTTTAATAGTAATCCAATGGGTTTATTAATATCTTAGGTTTATAATATTGACCCTAGGTTTTCTAATATTAATCATAGGGTTTATATTCTAAGGTTTAATATTAAGATGATGGTTTACAATATTAATCATATGGTTTAATATTAATCCCTTTAGTTAATAATCCTTGGGTTTATAATATTAATCCCTTTGGTTTATTAATCTTAGTGTTTATGTTCCTAGGATTTAATATTAACCCTAATGTTTAATGTTATGTCAACCATGGTCCAACATCACATTGTGTCAAAGATTGTCATTATTAAAACCATCCATGGTCAATCATGGTCAACCTTGGTCCGGCATCACATTGTGATAATGATTCTTCCAATATGAAAAGCGATCATAGTCAGCCATGGTTCAACATTCTATTATGAGAAATATTGTCTCAATTTGAAAATCAATCATGGTCAACAATGTTTGTTTTAAGGTTTATAATATCTACCCTTAGGTTTATATACCTTGGGTTTACAATATTAATCCTTTGGGTTTTTCAGTTTATAGTATCAATCCCTTGTTTTTATTAGTGCCTTGGGTTTATAATATCAATCCCTTGGGTTTATTAATCTAAGGGTTCATATTATTATGGTATAATATTATGATAGGGTTTATATATTAATCCTAAGGTTTAATATAATTCCATTGGGTTTATAATATAAATTCTTTGGGTTAATAATATTCATCATAGGGTTTAATATTAATCATAGGCTCTAACGTTATTCCTTTAGGTTTAATATTAATCCAATGGGTTTATTAATTTCTTAGGTTTATAATATTGATCTTATGGTTTCTAATATTAATCATAGGGTTTATATTCCAAAGGTTTAATATTAATCCTATGGTTTCTAATATTAATCTTGGGGTTTAATATTAATCCCTTTAGTTTATAATCCCATGGGTTTATAATATTGATCCCTTAGTTTTATTAATCTTAGGGTTTATGTTCCTAGAATTTAATATTAATCTCAATGTTTAATGTTATACCCTTATGTTTAAAGTTCTTTGGGTTTTTAATATTTATCCCTTGGGTTTTTAATATTAATGCCTTGTGTTTGTAATATCAATCCCTTAGGTTTATTAATGTAAGGGTTCGTAATCTTAGGGTAGAATATTATGATATGGTTTATATATTAATCCTAAGGTTTAATATAAATCACATGCGTTTATAATATAAATTCTTAGGGTTTATAATATTAATCATAGGGTTTGTATTCCTAGGTTTTAATATTAAGCCTAGGTTTACAATATTAAACCCAGGATGGGTGACCTCCACAGTTAAGCGCGCTTGAGCCAGAGGCGATCCGGGATGGGTGACCTCCTGGGAAGTCCTAGATACCGGGTGCAAGCCCAGGAAGTGATGATTGATGCTATGTGATTCATTTCACTAGTTTCAATCCCACTTCTTCACCCCTGTGAGCATCGCCCGATGTAATGAATGCTAAGTGAACTATTCAAAAATCATGATAAATTAGTCAGTTACGACTACCTCTCATGGAAATGGTCATCTGTGAATGACTTACTTAACGGAGTTGAATCCAAAAAATGATATCTAATATAATGCACTGTGTAAACCACCATACTTAAATTCAAAAAAGAGTGAAGGGATCTCTAATTGAGTGGTTCATGAGGCACAATACTTGCTAAGGTTTTGCAAATGGGGTAGCAAGCTAAGTGGGCTTGATTGTGGGGAAAACTCCACAGTTAAGCGTGCTTGAGCCAGAGGCGATTCGGGATGGGTGACCTCCTGGGAAGTCTTGGTTACCCGGTGCAAGCCCCAGAAGTGATGATTGATGCTATGTGATTCATTTCACTAGTTTCAATCCGCACTTCTTCCACCCCGTCTGTGGCACACTCGATGCAAGAGTGCTAAGTGAACTATTCAAAAATCATGAATAAATTAGTCAGATTACGACTACTCTCAATGGAAATGGTTCGTACGTGAATGACTTAACTTAACGCGTGAATCCGCAAAAATGATATTAATATAATGCCACGTGTAAACCCCCATACTATAAATTCAAAAAAGAAGTGAAGGGATCTTCAAGTTGAATGATTGCATGAGGCACAATCCTTGGCTAAGGTTTTTGCAAATGGGTAGCAAGCTAAGTGGGCTTGAATGTGGGGAAAACTCCCATAGTTAAGCGCGCTTGTGCCAGAGGCGATCCCGGGATGGGTGACTTGCTAGGGAGTCTAGTACGGGTGGCAAGCCCGGAAGTGAGTGATTAGATGCTATGGTGGATTATTCTCAACTAGTTTCAAATCCCATTCTTCACCCCTTGGTTGAGCAGCATGCACGCGCGATGCAAATCAAGTGCTAAGTGAACTATTCAAAAATAAGAGAAATTAGTCAGTTACAACTACCTCTCATGGAAATGGTCATACATGAATGACTTACTTAACGCAGTTGAATCCCAAAAATGATATCTAATATAATGCATTGTGTAAACCCCCATACTTAAATTAATCTATTGTGTTTATGAGTTTTAGGGTCTATATTCCTAGGGTTTAAAATTATTCACTTAGGTTTGTAGTATGAATCCCATGGGTTTAAAATTATTCCCCTCAGTTTATAATCCATTGAGTTTATAATATGAATGTCTTAGGTTTATAAATTCACGAGGTTTACATTCCTAGGGTTTAATATTAATCCTAGGGTTTAAAATATTAAGCCCTTGGGTTTATTAGTTTTAGGGTTTATATTCCTAGGGTTTAACACCATTCCCTTGGGTTTAAAATTATTCCCTTAGGTTTACAACTTTAAACCCTTGGGTTTAAAATTATCCCCTTAGGTTTATAATATTAGTCCCTTGGATTTAAAATTGTTCCCCTCATATTATAATCGATTGAGTTTATAATACTAATCCCTTAGGTTTATAAATTCCTTGGATTTATAGTATTAATATCTCGGGTTTATACTATTAATCCTAAATTTTATAATAATATTAATCTTAAGGTTTATATTCCTAGAGTTTAAGATTAATCGTATGCTCTAATGTTATTCCCTTGGGTTTATAATCCCTTTTATTAATAGCTTAGGTTTATCATATTGATCTTAAGGTTTCTAATATAACCCATTGGGTTTATATTCTAAGGGTTTAATTTTAACTCTATAGTATATAACATTAATATTAGGGTTTAATATTAATCCATTTAGTTTAGAATCCCTTGGGTTTATAATATTAATCCCTTCAGTTTATTAATCTTATTGGTTATATTTTTAGGATTTAATATTAAACCTAAGATTTAATGTTATGTCAACCATGGTCCAACATCACCTTGTGACAAATATTGGCAATATTAAAACCAACCATGGTCAATCATGGTCAACCATGGTCCAATGTCACATTGCGACAATTATTCTTTCAATATGAAAAACAATCATGGTCAACCACGGTGAAACATTTCATTGGGACAGTTATTGTCTCAATATGAAAATCAATCATGGCCAACTATGTTTGTTTTATGGCTTATAATATTTGCCTTAGGGTTGATATACCTTGGGTTTACAATATTAATCCTTTGGGTTTTTTGGTTTTTAGTATTAATCACTCATTTTTATTAGTGCCTTGGGTTTACAAAATCAAGCCCTTGGGTTTATTAAACTAAGGGATCATACTCTTATGGTATAATATTATGATAGGGTTTATATATTAATCCTAATGTTTAATATAAATCCCTTGGGTTTATAATATAAATTATTTGGGTTTATAATATTAATCATAAGATTTAATATTAAGCCAAGTGTTTACAATATTAATCCATAAGGTATATTAGTTTTAGGGTTTATATATCTAGGGTTTGGTATTCATTCTAGGGTTTTATATTATTCCCTTGGGTTTAAAATGACTCCCTTAGGTTTATAATATTAATCCCTTGGGTTTTTAATATTAATCCCTTAGGTTTATAAATTCCTTGGATTTATAGTATTATGCTTTTGGATTTATAATATTAATCCTAAGGTTTATAATATTAATCTTACAGTTTATATTCCTAGGGTATAATATTAATCCTAAGTTCTAATGTTATTCCCTTGGGTTTATAATATTAATAATTAGTTGGGGTTATTAATCTCTTGGGTTTATAATGACAATCCCTTCTCTTTACTGATCACTTGTGTTAATAATCCCCAAAGTTTATAATATTAATCCTTGGGTTTATTAATCTCATAAGCTTTTATATTAATCCATTGGCTTTTTTATATGAATAATCCTTTGGGTTTATTAATATCTTTGGTTTATAATATTCATCATTGGGCTTATAGTATCAATCCATTTGGTTTATAATATTTATCCCTTTTACAAATAATATTATTAATAATAAATATTATAATAATTACATAATTAAAATATAATTTAGGATTATTATTTTATTAGTATTTATTGTTATTGAATTATGATATAATATTTCTATTTCTATTATAGGTTATTAATACCTAATTCAGATTATCACATTTATAATTATTTCTTTGGGTTTTATAAAATTAATTCTTTGGTCTATAATATTATTCCTCGGTTATTTCCCGCTCGGTTTATAATATTAATACTTTGAGTTTATAATATCTGGGTTTTTAGTATTTGATTTATGATATCACATTTAGTCTATGTGTTTGAAATGTTGGATTTATGATATTGGGGTTTATAATATTGGATTTGATCATTTTAAGGTTTATAATATTAATATGATTATTAATCGCTTAGGTTTATTAATATATTGGGTTTACTAATCCTAAAGGTTCATAATATTTATCCCTTGGGTTTATAATATTAGCCCCTTGGGTCTATCTTTCCCAAGGGTTTATAATATCAATCCCTTTGATTTATTTTTATTAATGTTAATGTTTAGTATACCTTTAAGTATTATAATAGTAGGGTTTATATAATGATCCATTGGATCCAAAATATTAATCTCTTAGGTTTATAACCTTAATATTTATAATTGTAGGGTTTATAATATTAATCCTAGGTTTTTTAATCTTGGATTTATAATATTGATGCTAGGGTTTATAATCATTTGTGTTTACAATACAAGTCTTAGGGTTTAATATTGTTCCCTTGGGTTTATAATATTAATCCCTTGAGTTCATAATATTATTGGACACTTTGGTTTATTAATCTCTATTAATATAGCTAATATTATTAATATACTATATTATTTATATATGGGTCAATATTTACTATTAATATTGTGGGGGGATTATAATGTTAGTATTATATAAAAATATTCGATAGTTATATTAAATGTTTAATAAATGTTATTAATCATTAAGATAATGGTAACAAATTAATAAGTTTATGTATATCTATACTATTACTATATTTGTATTTTGTTATTTATTATATATTATATTATATATATAGATATAGATATAGTATGCGGGTTTTCATTATTTATATAGTAATATATATAAATACAAATAGTCATTCTCTAATAGTCACATTAACAATATACATCTAATAATTATTTAATGTGATTCATAAATGCCTATTGACATATATCAACCACATTTTCTAATGTGGTTGTATATTTGCTTTATATATGGCTATCAATGTATATCAACCACATTCGTAAATGTGAGTGTGCTAGTTTTTTAGGTCAATACAAGCGAACTTGGTCACTATGAGATAAAGCACTTAACTTTAAAACATTCTCGTAAGGCCATATGGATATTAATCATTTTTAATCTCAAGGAGGTCACCCTTTGTAAGTTTAATCAACCAGTCATATACTATATAAATAAAGCAAAATATTATTAGAAAATAATCAAATTGAATATCAAATGTTAAATTATAGAAACAAATGTAAGAATATTATTTCTAGTGAAACCAAAACTAATAATGGTGAAACTAACCTATTCGATTACAACATATATTGTTTGTGGCAAGTATAATAAGTGTACATCGCATCATATGATGGGTCGAACCGTTAGTACCTTCGAGTTAATGATAAATTGTTGATTGGATTTTATTAACGTAGTGGTTAGTTGACTTTAATACTATTGTACTGTTGTTTTATTATGACGAGGACATGTGTCTTGGCCTTGGGCCTCGTTCCTTCCCTCTCTTACTATCCTCCAAAACTCTAGATTGTTCATTCCATTTATTGTGTTGCTATGTTGCTTGTCAGGTGTGCGGTTTCAAGAAATGAGGGTTTTCTCTGTCTCTTTGTTGGGGTTTCGTTTCCACTATACTTGGAAGGCAACTCAGTGAGGGTTTCCACTGGCGAAAGATGTCTTTGATCCCTATTTCATGCTTGGTTTTCAGACCCGGGTTTGGAACCCTTGGTATCGGCCTATGTTGTCAATTTAACTCGGCTCTAGTTGTGTTTTCAGTTGCAGCTTTGGTTTGCATGACTGTCCTCCATGCACTTGCTTCATAGTTTGACTATTTTTCTGGCTTTGTTTTAACACAGGTTGTGGTTCTGGAGTGGCTTGGATATCATCTCTCACTCGGCGATCATCCAAAAGGTATGTCCTCCCTCCATGCTCGTCTTATCTGCTTCGTTTTTTCTCCATCAGTGACAATCTTTGCTCCTTGTGGGCAGCGAGCAACTCTGTGACTGCAACCTTAGCTCTGTGGCTTCTCTTCTCGCTTACACGGGTTTTGCTCTCCCTCGGTGAGTTTCTCATAACTCTCTCCCTTGTTTCTAGTTGTATTTTGTAACTGTAGTTGTGGTTTTGTTCCTTGGTTCTAATGGCCTGCTTGTTGGCCAATGCAGGTGAGTGATTGGGTTTTGTTCATTGTCCTCACGCTATGTCTCCTACGCTTGAATAGGGTAGGGTCACTCCTCAGTGCTTTCCTGTTTGACTGTTTGAGGGTTTACTATTCATAGGGTTTTATGAGTCCATCATTGTAGTTTTGGTTCGACTCTATAGTTTCTTGGCCTCATTGTGCTGGTGACTCCACTGTGTATTTATGGCTCTGCTGTTGTAGTTATGTTTCGTTTCGGCTTCTGTAGTTTCTCGGCCTCACTGTGCCTGTGGCTCCACTATGTATTTATGGCTCTGCTGTTGTAGTTATGTATGTAGAGATGCAGTCTTATGGCGAACTCGTGGGGGTTTGTAGTTTTGTTAACTCTGTCTTATGTATCGGTCTCTGGATAGTGAATTGTGGATGCTCGCTTTGAAAAATATATTTATATTTATACAGTAGCTTCGATTGTTAAAAATTTGCAAATGAAAATGGTTATGTGTTCATTTCTGTACCTTTAGCTTGTTTTCTTGGGTAATAGCCTGCTCATTCCCTTCGTAAGCTCACTCTGTTTGTGTTGCTGGCTTGCCTTGGTGCTCTCCTCGCTTTGGTGCTTATTGTTCACTTGTTTATCTTCATTATGCTTATGGAAAAGAAAATAAATTAATTTGAAGGTTTTAACCCCGTACAGA
>APFE031264227.1:0-21718 GCA_000404065.3 Pinus taeda | reverse complement strand
ATAATAATAATAATAAACTATAATATTCATTGAAACAACCATCAACTTATAGTATAATAAAGTTATACTTGATTGTAATTTAAATTGAAAAACTAAAATACAATAGATAATTAACTAATATATAGATTCCATACATTAAACTGAAAAACTCAAATAAAATGTAAGTAATTAATATCTAAAATTAAAAAAAAATGTTAGCCTTAATAAATATCAAAATATTTAAAATATAACAAAATAAATAATATAAATAAATATATATTAAAATTGAATTATAAATAAACTAATAATTAAATTGTATAAATTACAGACTATTTTCAAATTATCAAAATCACATTATCCATTTATATTTTTTCATTAAATATATAAAGCTCTTTCCTTAAATCTAAACAAACTGCTTAAATATAAACCATGTGACCAATATTTGTCATATAGTATATTCATTGCAATACAAAATATTACCATAGAAAATAACCATCCAATAACAATAAAATAATAGCACTTAGAACTAACCATCCAATAATCTAAACAAACTAGTTAAATATAAACCACGTAAGCAATATATATTTAACCATGTAAGCAATATATGTCATGGATATGTTAAATATAAACCATGTAAGCAATATATATTTAACCATATAATCAATATATGTCATGTAGTATATCCATGGCAATACAAAATATTACGATAAAAAATAACCATCCAATAACAATAAAACAAACAAACAATAGCACTTAGAACTAACCATCCAATAATAATAAACGAATTACATTTAAAATTGAAATAATTGAAAAGAAAAATTTGCACTTTGCAAATACCTCTCCATAAAATTGGAATCCAAGTAACTGTAAGACAGTTTGCAAGTAGCTAATACCAACAAGGTTTAAAACGTAATCAAGGCCTACATTGATACATGATGCTAATGAATTGACATTTTCTAATTCTTCTAATTCTCTGACTATACTACGTTGTTTCAACTTCCTCCAACTGCATCCCGTTCACGTCCTGCAACACCGGAAAAATAAACTATAAAAAAAAAATATGACAATATGCAAAAAGATTAGAATTCATATATTGGAACTAAAATTTTATCTATTTGAAAGACTCACGTAGTCAGATTGTTCAGCCTACCTATTCAGGGGCAGTTATCTTATACTTACGAATAGAAAAACACAATATGATATTGTCAATCTACCAAATTCTAGTGAGGTCAGTGACAAATGTATTAGCAATTCCTGCATAATTCTGCTATTCCTTTGGCCACGGTGGTTCTCCGTGCATTTCATGAGTGCCTTCCATTTGAGTCCCCGCCGGGTTCTGGTACTGGTTCCAGCCCTGAATTCTCTCAAATTCATACTGTGGCCCAATCCCTTGGTTGACGCGTGGATTCATTGAAACGTCAATGAAACCTTGATTCACGGCAGGTGGATCAAAGTATTGGTTACTATGATTCTGCTGTAATCTGTCTCCCGTGACAATAGTGTTGTTCTGCACTTGTATCTCTAATGGCATCCCTGCTAGGTATCTACCTTGAAATCGTTGATCATATCCCACATCCACAGCATCAACAGTGCTCGTTCTCAAACCCTGCACAGGAGCTGTCTTGCCTCCCTGATTCATTGCTTCGTTTGCGTTGGCCTCAATCGTGTAGGAAGTTTGTAATGGGGCCCCTCCATGATCGCCATTCCCAGGATCTATTCCTCTTCGATTAAAGTTGTTGCAGAGATTAGGGATACCTCTATTCCTGTCGAAATATTGGTCAGTGATTTGCCCTCCTTGGAGCCCACTACTGCTAGCAAGAAATTGATTCCACTGCTGCTTTTCTCCTACAAGAGGTACAGAGCTTTGGAATTGCTGTTGAGGTTGAGCATTCGTTAAGGATGAAAAGTTAGAGTCTTCACTTATTTCACTGCATGTAGCAATCCTCTCTGGCAGTGTCGATTGTGTCGGCAGTGGAAGCGGAGGGACACTATTATTTGCTGCTGAAGGACCGAATGCAGTTAGCTGCCGAATGCGTTCCAGTACAAAGGGCTGCTGTTTCGAAGAGGACCGCGGGTCTTCGGCTCCTCCTGGATGTTGGAAAGTTGGTGTCAGAAATTGCTCCGATGGAAACTGAGCGGGGACGTCCGTGGCGAATGATAAGTTAGGCGGAATTTCTTTGCTTACTGGGACAATGAACTCGGCCATTGATATTAGGTAATCCAGTGTCTGCCCCCCATTGTCCAACCCTAGCAGTCGAGTCAGCTCCAGCAAACGCTTAGTTTGTTTTGGCACTAGCCAATTTAGGGTTTGTTTGCCATTCTGCAACCCCAGTTCTCTTGTGAGACTTATTATATGGGGCGCCATTGATAATAACCAATCAATCGCCTGTCCGCCTTTCTCACACTCTAGCTCTTTTGTCAAGTCTGTCAATCTATTGATTTCAGACGGTAACATCCACCACACCGCAGCTCC
The DNA here is from genome assembly GCA_000404065.3 of Pinus taeda. Classification (NCBI taxonomy): domain Eukaryota; kingdom Viridiplantae; phylum Streptophyta; class Pinopsida; order Pinales; family Pinaceae; genus Pinus; species Pinus taeda. The sequence continues at coordinate 19,266 of APFE031264227.1, read as the reverse complement.
CGTAGATCTCAAATCCAAGCCCTTAGTGAGTTCATATAATGGTTGTCTACACTCATTCGGCACGTCCAATCTCCAACGTTCTTTCTTAGCCTCATGAGGTTGCTTCTGCAAATCACCTGGACAGCCCTCTTGCTCGGCCTCTGATTCCGTATTCCGCTTGGTCGTTTTTCCGCAAGGACGTTCAGAGCTTGTCCCCGCTAGGTTTTTCTCTTCGCTATCCATAGCGCCGTGGAGGAATCAAAAGCTCACTCTACGATATTAAAACCTAATTCTCAGCGCTTAAATCACTCAAAACAGAGGATATGCTACGAACCGCAGTATGAATCCACGAGGACAGTGTAATAGTTTCATGTTAAGATATCGTTGCCGGAATTAATAGGGGATTTCAAATAATAATTGAGAAAAGTTAACGTTCTTTACTAGATTCTACAGTATTATGAATGGTAATAAAGGTATAAATAAATATGGTAAATAATTACTTTATTAACTATATTTCAGGATAAAGATACTTGATATTCGCGACAACTATATATGAGGTTCAAGTTTTCTCAAAAATGGTGATTACTTATTAAAAAATTATTTTAATAATAATATAAAATAATAAAATAAGGCTTAAAACTCTTTTTAAAGTTTTAAGGTTCATTCTAATAATTTTTCCTTTCACCAATCTTCTGTTATAATTTTTTCCCTTATTTTTTAAGTAATATATTTTAAAATTTAACAAAAATTCCTTAGAATCATGTGTGAGTTGTATCCTCGTTAGGGTTTCTTAAAGGGATGAATCCATTTATATCTTAAAAAGTCATTCTAAACAATTATTACAATTTCAGCACAAAAATCAAAACTTAAAAAAATTAGACAAGATGTTAATTAATTAATAAATTCAAAATAAAATACTTTTAACCTTGATTTTTTACCATAAACTTACATGACCCCAAGGAGGATCATAAAATGATCTTATCACCTAGGGAATTACACATAAATAATGTTTTGAATATTAACCACAAATTTGACTAGTGATTAATGACATTATAAACATAAGTAATATATGAAAATAACATATTTACATTTAGATGGTCATGTTATCTCTAGAGGAAACTCTCGTAGGTTGCAGCTCGGAGATGCATTGTAACATATAATATTCAATATTGTTCTGAGAACTATTGGAATGGATGATGGTTTGGATCAAGTGAGATAACCATTTCAGCTTTGTTCTCACTCAAGACATGCATGAACACCCTCAACAATACAAGGCTTTGGACTGTTAATGCTCAATAGTTTATTGATTTAATGGGTAGATGGAGAATACTAATTGTACGAGGAGATTGCATACATAAATACATATGAATGGCCAGCTACATGTAGTAAATGAAACTTGCAAATCTAATTTATGAATGCAGAGATAAGATGACAGTTATTTGGCATTAGATACAACAAAAAACATGAATAACCTATTCAAGTGCAAGCGTACAATAGCAGAGAAAATGGAAATTGAACATATAATAGCAAAATAAGCTTATATTGCGAGAATGAAGATGAAAAACTTGAAGGAACAAAGTAGCAACAATCTCGAGAAGTTGAACCCTTGCTACATTTAGTTTTCATCCTTTTATAGGCCTTTTACCATGATGTTAAGCTCTCAAAGGCTCATAGTCTTAATCTGTCCTCTCTATCCCTTAACTGTTTGATTCACAGAGGAATAACCACCTTTAGGTAGTTTGATGCGTTGTCTAGGAGCTCTCTCATGCCAGAGATGCTCCATGATCACTTGTTGGTTTTGGATAAGCTATGTTGTTGATGCCTCATGACAGATTCTGCTACAGGTTGTGTTGCATTGTAGGTGCCCATGATATTTTTGTTTTGGGCTAGTTACATTGTCTAATCCATGATCTCTATTGTTGTGGTTGTGTCCGGCATTCTTTGTTGCGTTGTGCCCTTTAAAATGTTAGCAATGCATGCTTTCTGTAAATACAGAACAACACTGCCGTACTGTTTCTGTTTTAAACAGAAAACACAACAATATGGAGAAGTCCCGCCCCTCTTTGTCCTTTTCGAACTTCAAAAGACCTCAAAAATGGGATATATGTCCATCAGGTTTGCCTTTTGGGTGATATGACATCTCCACTATTGATGTGGGAGTTCTAGATCCAATGGTGATGATCCATTTCAGGCGGCTCCTTTGTACTGTAGTTAAGCGCCCGATGAGGGTGGTTTTCTCTCTCCTTGTCCTTCACGCATGGCGGTCGCTATATGGCATCAGTAGGGGCTTGGCCTAAACCACTTATCACCTTTGGCTTTCCCGAAATCCTTCCAGTTTTGCGATTTTCCCTTTATATTGAAAATATGTGAAATACATTAAAGATGGCTTTCCACAGATCTCAAATTTTATATATTTCACTTCCTGGACCGTTTCAGGTTCGGGCTCATCATTATCCGCACTGCCCTATGTTCCTTTGTATTTCGTTATATTACGAAATACATTAAAAATGTATTAAAATCGTCGTACCCATGGACCTGAAATATTATCAAATATTGTATATATAACTGTCATGTCCGATTATCACATCACCCATATACTTGTGCATAGGCCCCACTGGTTGGTGCTACTCCATTGGGATATAGCGATGAAATCCGATCACAATCCCTTATCACTCATGCTTAGGGCCCTTTCCTAAATCGTTGACACCTCGCCAATGTGACCCTTCTTTAAGTCATGCTCTTTGTAGTGCCGATTGCGATTAGCCACTTAGATCTGGGTCATTGATTAGCCAGATCTAATGGTTGTTGTTCTTTCAATGTTTAAGCTTGTGATTTTGGCTTTTTCATGGTTTTTCAAGTGCTTTTTTCCTCCGGATAGTGTATTTCTGCCCCTCCAAGGGCTCTCCTCTTGCGTTGATTTTAACCTTTAGATGATTTTAAGCAAATGTTGAAGATTTCAAGAGCATTTTTAGATCCCTTGGGATGATTTTAAGTAAATTTGGAAACTTTAAGAACATATATGGATTCAATTTTGAGCCTTTTGCTCGCGAGGCTAACACTGGCTCCTTCTGGTGCTGAAATCCTCCCTGTGAGGTTTCAAGGATCACAGATAAATGCCTTTCCTGCAAAAACAAAATCAAGTCTTCCTCCAAGTGTTCCATTGGGCATGTTGTCTATTTTGTAATGAAAAATAAAAACTAGAAAAAACATGTTTACAATAACAAGGATTTAAAGCCTTAAACGAAATAAAGTTTCAATTAGCGCCCATTTACTCGGCTGCCAAAAGTATCTCCTCCTTCTAGACTGTGCAGAATGAATGTATTTTTCTGCTAAACTTGAGCGATGACAAAAGGACCTATCCATAAAGAGCGAAACTTGCCATGATTATCTTTCTTCTCCTTAAATGCATCCCATTTAAGCACCCAATCACCAACTTGGAAATTTTCCACTTTTGCCTTCCTATCAAAGGTTTCTTTGATTGTCTTTTGATGAGCCTTTGACTTCTCGACTAGCTACTCTCTGATCTGCTATAGTTCAACCAGGTTATTCATTCTTCTTACCATGTAATTCTCTTCATCTTGTTCTTCTTGCAAGAGTTTAGCCACAGGGAGAACCAGTTGGATAGGGAAAACAACATCAGTGCCATAAACCAGTTTAAATGGAGAATTCCCTATGGAATTTTTTATGGTAACTCTATTAGCCCATAGTGCAAACTTCAACTTGGAATGCCAGCTCTTTTCTTTGTCCTCTAACAATTTTTTGATTACCCTTACCAGACTCTTGTTAGATGATTTTGCCAGGCCATTGCCTTGAGGATAATATGAGGTAGAATGCACCACTTGAATGCCCATGGATTCAGACATGTCCACCAATTCTTTTTCCTTGAAAGCTACTACATTATCAGTGACTAGTTTGGTTGGGAAACAAATTCTCGTGAAAATATTCTCATTCAAGAACTTTATGACAACTTGATGATTGGCATTCTTAGTGGGTATAGCCTCAGTCCACTTGGTGAAATAATCATTGGCTACTAAGATCCATTTGTGTTGACCACTGGAATGTGGGTTGATCTCACCTATAAAGTCCATGCCCCACTACTGAAAGGGACCATTGACATGTATTGACTTCAAGGGCATAGATTTTAGCTGTTGTCTTCCTGCAAACCTCTGACACTTGTCACAAGCTTTCACAAAAGAAAACACATCACAGAATAGAGTAGGCCAATAATACCTAGCCCTCACAATTTTGTGAGTTGTGGTCCTCCAATAATGATCCCCTCCACAGATGCTAGAATGGAACTGGTGTATGACTTCCACAACTTGTTCTTTATGTAGACATCCCAAGAGGATTCCCGATGGGTATTTACAATAAGGCATATTTTTATTTATGCATAATTTAGCTGATCGGAGTTTAATGGCTCAGGCTTGACTTGAGCTAAGCCCTGAAGGGACTTCTAGCTTTTGCAAAAAATGAACTGTGATGTAATACCATTCAAAGGTGGCTAGATTTTCAACCAGAGACTGATTCTACTTTTTTTCTTCTGCTGCTCCCTCTATCTGCTCATCATCTGAATTTAGACCCATGCAATTTATTTTTAACAAGCTACAATTTTCTTCAACCATAACTTTAGCCAAGCCCTGGCCTTTGACAAGCTTAGTGGGCTTCACCTCTATGTTAAACTCTATGAATTTTGCAATCCATTTAGCTCTCTTTCCATCAATATCTGGGTGAGTTAAGACATCCTTTACTGAGGCCGAACATACATATGCAACCACTTTGGAAATGAAAAATATAAATTCTGAATGCATTTAAAGGTTTTTTGAGACCATAAGCTTGTTTTTCAATAAAGTCATACCTTAGTTTAGCATCCCTTAGAGTTTTTTTGAAAAACGCCATGGGGTGCTCCATGCCTTCATCATTTTTCTACAGCAAAACTGCTACAAGTGTATCATAAGAGGCAAAAGAGAAGATACAAAAATCCTTAGTGTAATTTGGGCTTATTAGAATGGGAGCTTCCATGATAGCTTGCTTGATGGCTTCAAAAGAGCTTCTTGAAGCATCTGTCCATTTTATTTTTGATCCTTTCTTCAGCATGGAAGTGATGTGCTTTACTAACTTTGCAAAGTTTGGAATGAACCTCCTTACAAATTTAATCTTACCCAGGAAGGATTGAATGTACCTTTTTGACCTTGGGATGGACAATGTCTGAATTTCTTGAACTCTTGTTGGATCAATCTTCACACCTTCAGCAGAAACAATATCTCCCAGAAGCTTGCCTTCCTCTAGAGTAAATTGTGACTTCTTCGGGTTCACTGAAATTCCAAACTGTCTGCACTTTGGGAAGACCTTCTTCAAATGCTACAAATGGTCTTTGTGACTGCTAGAGAAGACTATTATGTCGTCAAGATAAATAAGGACAAACTTGTCCTTCTCTCTCACAAAGGCTATGTCCATGGCCCTTTGAAAACTAGCCCCAACATTCATCAATCCAAAAGGCATCTTGGAGTACATGAAAGTGCCCCAAGGAGTAGTGAAGTCGTTCCTTTCCTGATCTTCTGGATGCACAACAACCTGATTGTAACCTAAAAATCCGTCTAAGAAATACATTACTCGGGCCCCTAAAATGCTTTGCAACAAGTGTTCCATCTCAGGCAGGGGGTAGTTATCATTTTTAGAGCACTTGTTCAGATTTTTGGAGTCAACACAAAGCCTGATCTCTCCATTTTTCTTTCTTACTACCACAAGGTTAGCTATCCACTTTGAATACCTTAAAGGAACTATGATTTTGGCATCCAACAGCTTCTTGATCTCTTTCTCAATCAAAGGCAAGAAGAGAGAGCTCATAAGTCTTAATTTTTGCTTAAAAGGGGTGGTGTTCTTCTCCAGTCGAATCTTATGCTGAATGATCTTTGTGTCATAAGCTTTAAGATCACAGTATTCCGAGGCAAGAATATCAGCGAATTTCTTTATTAGGGTGCAATCCTCATAATTCTAGGTGGAACACAAATGAGTGGATAGATTGATGAATTTCGGACGGGGTGGGATCCCTATATTATGTTTACAAACAACAGACACATTTTCTGTCTTGGCAATCTTATAAGGCACATCGTTATGATTGAACAACTTCTCTAGAGGCACCAATCCTTTTGGAATATGATGACTAGGTAATTGGACAATGCCTCCTCGGTCGATCTCATCCTTTAGCTTGGACTGGTTGCATTTTTCCATGGTTTCATTTTCTTGGTCGATGTGCGTTTCAGAAAATTTCTCAACGACTTGTAAAAACCTATTAGTTTCCTCACCGTCTTCAAAAACTCTCCAGTATTTGACATTGTCAAGTAGAGACTGTCTATATCTTACCTAAACTTCATACGTCAAATTAGGAGGCAAAGGAGAAATAAACGTGATAGCAGACGTAGCAAGGGAGTCGGCAAGATCGCTCTTCATTCTCGGAATATAAGAAATGTTGAAATCATTAAAACAACCCTTAAGCCTCCATACCTCATCTCTGTATGCTTTCAGTCTTGGATGCTTTTCTTGAAATACTTTATTGACTTGCTGAATGATGAGGTTTGCATCTCCAAACACTTTCAGGCCTTTGATACCCATTTCTTTAGCAGTGCTTAAGCCCAGAACCAAAGCTTCATACTCTGCTATGTTGTTTGTGACCTCAAAGGTTAATTTGAAGGATAAATGAATGTATTCTTGTGTGGGGGACACAAGGACTACACCTGCCCATGCAGCTTCGTTAGAGCAAGCCCCATCAAAGAACATGTCCCAAATCCGTGGGCCTTCTTCCTCAACGATATGGCAAACTGGTTTTATAAGCTGTGTGGAGACCAACTGGGATTTTTCAATATGACGAATACATAATCCAAAATCATTGTCAACAACATAGATGGGATGATTAGTGGGATTCTTCTCATCACTGATGATATAAGCCAACTGAGCTTCTGTGTGTAATCTCTTTCTCTCACCTCCGAAGACTGGGACAGTAGCATAGGATAGATCATTTTGTAATGATCCACCTAATCTCTTGATCCAACCTCTGGAAAGTAACATGCCAAACTTGGGGGGTACATCTGCTACCACAATATCCATCATCATGCTATTCATGGGCAGCTAAGACAAAGTGATGGCTAGGTCCTTGATTAATCCCAGGCATTTCAGTTTTCTAGAGTCAAAAGAAAATAGGTCATGATAAGGTTTGGTGATATCAAGACCCAACTCATCCATGACAGCCTTGGGCATTAGATTATGGCTAGCTCCAATGTCCAAAAGGCAGTTGTGAAGGATTTTTTGATGAATAGTTAGAGAGACATAGAATGATGGGGAGCTATCTTCACAATTTTCAATCATTGGGCTGAGAATAATAGTTGGCTTGTCATCTTGTAGATTTACATAGTCACTAGAGGCTTGGATGGCTTTAGGCTCAAGGGCCTCGAGGATGGATATTTTGAAGGACTCATTCTTCACTAGTTCAATCAAGGGCATAGGTATTCTTAGCTTCTGAATTTCTGATTGAAAAATGAAAGGAGAAGGAGACTTTTCAAGGCCTCTTACCTCATGAGATGGAGCTTTGAGGATGATGGGATCAACTTCTGGTTTCTTTTGCTTATTAGCTTGTTGTACTGCAGGGACAACAACTCTTCGAATAGGAGCTTCCTTGGGCTTATTCATCTTTGACCTCAGATTATATCTTTGCTGATCTTCAATTTGTAGAATAGCTTCACCATACCATTCTTGGCTAATTTTGTCATTGAACAATGACTTTTCATAAGCAGCTGAGGTCAAAAAGGAAGCATTTCCTTTGTCTTCTAGACAATGGATCTCATCATCTTCTTTAAACTTCTCTTCTTCCATGACTGCATTTTGAAAAGGGGCCTTCACCGTTTGGTCTTAATTGGCATCTTTACTTCTTTGCAAAATCTGTAACTGCTAATTAGTTATTCTATATGGATTTGGATTTGGATTTCTAGGAGCAAAGGTTTTAGGAACTCTCCCTTTCCCGGGGTGCTACTCAACCTTTAATTTGAAGATTTTAGAGGCTAATGACTCTATCATTTTGGTCATTTTATCTATCTTAGGATCAGAGGATGATGAAGGCTCTCCCATCTATCTTCTTCTATCAACATTTGCGTTGAGCTTTTCTGCAGCAATGAAGTTTGATTCCACTTCCAAGGATGCATCCTACATGTTAGCTAAAGTAGCACATTGCCTCTCCTTCAATAGTAGGCAGAAGTCAGAAGCGAAAGCACTGGCATAAGTGAGTTTAGTAGAGGTAGTAGTGGGTTTTACTTCAGCTCGTATCTTGCTATACATACGGCTAAACCTCTTATTAAAATCAGACAACAACGCACCATTTTCTCTCTTTGAGTTGCCAAACTCAGTGTGGTAGTAGAGGATATCCTTCTTTTCCCCCCAATTCTTTAGAAATGCATCATCTAAAGCCTTAATATTTGCTATAGATCTTGGGGTTAGTTCTCTGAACCATTTTCTAGCCTCTCCATCTAGGCTTTCGACAAATACTCTCATCCATACATCATCTTCACTAATGTCCAGGTTATCGGCATAGTTATAGAATGACTCAAGATGTTCTTCAATAGTAACACCTTAATTCCAAGTGAAATTAGGCCTACATTTATGATATTCTCGAAGAGGCGTGGCATCTAAAGGAGTGGGCAATACTAGAGTTCCATACCTAGCAGCTATGATTTTTTCCATTTTGGTAGGTGCTTGTAGACCTGCCATGGCTATGGTGGCTAAAAGAGTAGTGGCAGTCTGAATCATGGAGGGTTGAGGAGTGACTCATAAGACTAAAGGAGTACGATGGATAGAAGGTGAGGTTTCCTTTGGGCTTACAACAAAAGGAGAACCTAAAGAATAAGTAGCCTTATGAATCTGTAAGAGTTTTTCTTCACTGCTAGTATTAGATGCTATACTCTCAACATGTATTTGTTCTATTACAAGACTTTCTTGAAGAGATATAGGAGATTTTTTAGGTTTACCTGAACATGATGGTCCTTTCTACAATACCTTTCTCTCTTTGATGATATTTTTAGGTTCAAGTACTCGGTCAACTTGTTATTTTAGAAGATTTCTTAGAGTATGCCTCACAAACTGAGCCAGAACTATGAAGTAGAGTTGCCAAGATGTTTAGCCTCTAGTAGAGTCGACAGATAGATGATTACAACCAAAAAAGTGCTCAGAATTTTTCTATCATCAAATATGGATCTATGTCATTTCCCACGGAAGATGAGATTTAGTTTCCTCTCCCTCGCAACAACAACAATTATGTTCTCTCTCCACGAAACTCTCCTAGGTTGCAGCTCAGAGATGCTGGGTAACATATAATCTTCAATATTGTTCTGAGAACTATTGGAATGGATGATGGTTTGGATCAAGTCAGATAACCATTTTAGCTCTATTTTCACTCAAGACATGCATGAACACCCTGAACAATACAAGGCTTTGGACTACTAATGCTCAATAGTTTATAGATTTAATTGATAGATGGAGAATACTGACTGTACCACCAGATTGCATACATAAACACATATGAATGGCCAGCTACAAGAAGTAAATGAAACTTGAAAATCTAATTTATCAATGTAGAGATAAGATGACAGTTATCTCACATTAGATAGAGCAGAAAACATAAATAACCTATTCAAGTGCAAACATAGAACAACAAAGAAAATGGACATTGAACATATAATACCAGAAGAAGCTTATATTGCTAGAATGAAAATGAGAATATTGAAGGAACAAAGTAGCAACAATCTCCAGAAGTTGAACCCCTACTACATTTAGTTTTCACCCTTTTATAGGCCTTTTACCATGTTCCTGAGCTCTCAAAGGCTCAAAGCCTTAATCTGTTCTCTCTATCCCTTAATTGTTTGATTCACTAAATAGGCAACCATGGCTTGGAGGTTTTCTCCTTCTGATAGAGGAATAACCACCTTTTGGTAGTTTGATGCACTGTCTAGGAGCTCTCTCATGCTAGACATGATCCATGATCACTTGTTGGTTTTGGATAAGGTGCGTTGTTGATGCCTTATGACAGATTATGTTTCAGGCTGTGTTGCACTGTAGATGTGCATGAAATTTATGTTTCAGGCTAGCTGCGATGTCTACTCCATGATCTCCGTTGTTGTGGTTGTGTTGGGAATGCTGTGTTGTGTTGTACCCTTTCAAATGTTAGCAATGGATGATTTCTATAAATACATAACAATGTTGTCGTATTGTTTCTGTTTTAAACATAAAACAAAGCAATATGGAGAAATCCCACCCCTCTCTGTCCTTTTCAAACTCCAAAAGTCCTCAAAATTGGGATATATATCGATCGAGTCCACCTTTGGGGTGATATCACATCTCCACCGTTGATCTAGGAGTTCTAGATCCAATAGTGATGATCCATTTCGGGCGGCTCTTTTGTACTGGAGTTAACAGACCTATGAGGGTGGTTTTCTCTCTCCTCATCCTCGACATGTGGCGTATTGTATGGCATGGGGCGGGGCTTGGCCTAAACCACTTATCGCCTTTGGATTTCCCGAAATCCTACGAATTTTGTGATTTTCCCTTTATATTGAAAATATCTAAAATACATTAAAAATGGCTTTCCATAGATCTCAAATTTTATATACTTCACTTCTAGGACCCTTTCGGGTCAGGGCTTCATCGCTATCGGGACTACCCTATGTTCCTTTTGTATTTTCTTATATAACAAAATACATTGAAAATTTATTAATACCGTCCTACCGGCAGACCTAAAATATTATCAAATATAGTATATATAACCCTCGAGTCCATTTATCGCATCGCCCATATACTTGTCATAGGCCTCACCCCTTGGTGCTATTCCATTGCGATATAGCGATGCAATCCGATCACAATCGCTTATCGCTCATGCCCAGGGCCGTTTCTTAAATTGTTGATACCTCGCTGATGCGACCCGCCGATCTGATCATCGGAGATCACTGATAAGCGGTGTCCTACGCCCCTTCTTTAAGTTGTCCTCTCTGTAGTGCCAATTGTGATTAGCCACTTAGATCTCGGTCGTGGATCAGTCAGATCTAACAGCTGCTATTCTTTCAATGTTTAAACTTGCGATTTTGGTTTTTTCATGGTTTTTCAAGTGTTTTTTGCCTCCCGATAGTGTATTTCGACCCTTCCAAGGGCTCTCCTCTTGCATTGATTTTGACCTTTGGATGATTTTGAGCAAATGGTGAATATTTCAAGAGCATTTTTAGATCCCTTGGGATGATTTTAAGCAAATTTGGAAACTTTAAGAGCATATATGGATCCAATTTTGGGCCTTTTGCCAGTGAGGCTAATAGGTCACAAAAAATATAAGTGAGACTTGAATATAAAGTGGGTTTTTAATTCTAATTTAAGAGATGGAATCAGAGTTTGGATGGGGAAGATATCGCTCATTTAAAAATCAGTTGTGTTGCAGAATTTTTTTCTCATGAAAATTCCTGATTTTTGTAGGTTTTGAGGGGAATTTCGAGAAACTATTTTCATATCTGATATCATATTGAAAAATTATGAAAAAAACAAATCGGTCAAATCAGATTCCACATGAGGTAGATATCGTTGATTTAAAATCAGCTTATTTTTTAGAATTTTTTGTGATCACGGGAAAGTTGCAATGCAAATCTGAAATTCCTGAGTGCCTAGATGGGAATTTCTATCGCATGGAAAGATGCAAAATGGCCGTTCCAATTCCAAAAATAGGTTATAAGAAGGATTCTAAGCAATATTGATCTAGTTGTGTCAATTTTAAATTTTTTCCAAAGTAAGCGATTTTTTTTTCAAAACCGTCTTGATCGCTTCTAGCAAGAAATTTTTTATAGGGAAATATAATGGTCCTAATATTGAAAAAGTCATAGAAAGAAAAAATTCATTATGGCCAAAAGATTGGAAATCTTTATGGAATATTTTGGAAGACAAGGTTGCCATATGGTGGGGCTCACTTGAGAGTAAGAAGTTGTTAAGCATTCCTCATGAAGAATTAAAAAAATTCCTTTTACACAAATGGTCTCATGCTAGAAAACAAGATAATGAGAAGCATGTGCGGTTACTTTCTATGGGTATCTCCTTATTACAGACTCGATGACCATCAAAAAAATGTGGTGAGTCTCTTCACATCTCTCAAGATACAGTAGTCACTCCTCTTCAGGTGAGGTATTTAGAAGAAGTTCAATAGCTAGCTTTAGCAAAGGGATTTCACAATTGATTGGAATAGTTTCCTCTAAACCATACACTATTTGGAATGGAGTGAGTCCAGTGGTCGTCTTAGTAGAAGTTATGTCAGCCAAAAGAGCTGAGAATAACATTAAATTCCAATTGTTTCTGTGCTTCCCAATAGTACGTTGAAGCATAACAATCAAAATTTTGTTGATTGCTTCAACATGAAAATAGGCTTATGGATAATAAGAAGTTGATATATCATGTCGAAGGCCGAACTGAGCAGTCAACTTTGCCGTCATGTGATGATGAAAATGTGATCCATGGTATGTCAGGATAGCTTGAGGGACACCAAAACGTGCTATGATGTGGTTAAAAAGGAATTGTGTAGCAGTAATACCGTCAACATTGTATGTAGGCATCGCCTCGACCCATTTAGTAAAATAGTCAATGACGACAATGATATAACCATGCCCCCCAGGTGAGCGAGGGTTACATGTCATGAAATCAATGCCCCATTTGGAAAATGGGGCAACAGTAATTATTGGGTATAGGGGTCTAGGTGGGGTGCACTACTTGCGGTTGAAAATCTAGCATTCATGCCATTTCTGGATACCTAGAATGAAGTCTTTGAAGATAGAAGGTTAGAAATAACCTATGCGGAGGATTTTGTAAGGAGTGGCATATCCAGACATATGACCACCACACGCACCAGAGTTCTAATCATTTAAGACCCGCTGAGCCTCTTTAAGGGTGAGACATCTATGAAGAACAGAGTCCACACCAACCCGATACAATGTATCACCAGGGATCGAATAGGGTTGGGGCTGATGTCGAATGCGACGTTGGTCAGATTGGGACAACGCAAATCGGAAAGTCTAGGTTTGGAGATAAACAATAATGTCACCATAACATGGGTCAAGAGTGCTGGTTAGAAACAAAGTTTCATCCGGTATATGCCCATTAAAATCAGTTGGAGTGCTTGCAGATGGAAGAGCACATATCAACTAAGAAAAGACTAGTGATTTGTCTGATTTGGCAGCAGTAAATCTCAAATCAAACTCCTGCAGGATACTGATCCATTTGGAATATTCCCCCCCTAATAACTGAAGAGTTAGTATATATGTCATGGGGTTACAATCAGAAATCACGGTGCTTTTCCGTAACAGAATATAATGTCGAAATCTTTGGACGACATGCACTGTCACCAAGGTAAGATTCTCGACATGAGCATATCAAGACTCAGTATCAAGAAGATTCTAGATCAGATAATAAACCACATGCTCATCATCGTCATTGTCATCCTGAACTAACACCATACAAATAGTGGTATCAGTTGTAGCCAAATACAAGAAGTAATCGCAACGATATTTGGGGGGATGTAGTAAAGGAGCACTAATAAACACATTCTATAATCATCGAAGGATTCCTGGGAAAGTTCATCCCAAATAAAAGGAATACCCTTCTTAAGTAAGCGAGTAAAACCCTTGGCAAGTTCAATGTAATTAAGGACAAATCAATGGAGAAAATTATCTTTTCCCTGTAGGCTCTACAATTGTATTAATAATGTGGTGGGGGGGGGCGTAAATTGATTATGGCCTCACCTTTCATTGGATCAATCCTCATTCCTTTGGAAGACACCACAAAGCCTAAGAGCGAGCCAAACTCGACGCAAAACACACACTTGTGTGGATTGAGACAGATATTGTAAGGCTGACATCATAAAAGGATAGCTCTTAAGTGATCCAACTGGTCATGACATGTAGCCGAATGAGCTAGTAAGTTGTCGAGGTATGGATGAACAATGTGTCGAATGTCATGAAATGCATAAGACATTGCTCGTTGGAAGATAGAACCAACATTCTTCAAACAGAAAGGAATATTTGTGTAAGCGAAAGTACCCAAGGGATAGATAAAGCTAATTTTATGTTGATCGGTAGCTAAAATATTAGTCTGGTTATAGCCAAAAAAATCATCCGTCAACGAAAAAATCTCACTCCCAGTGCATTCATCAATGATTTGGTCGTTAAAGGGAGTAGGATAATTGTCCTTAGGACATGCGAGGTTGATATTGCAGTAATCAACACAAACATGTATCATGCCTTGCTTTTTGGCAACAAGGATGATATTGGATACCCAATTCATCAATGGAATAGGATAAATGAAACCCACTTTCAAAAGTTTCTATACTTCTGATTCGATAGCAGCAGCCTTTCGAGGGTGCATAGGGCAAAGCCATTGTCGAATAGCCTTAGCACCAAGATTAGTCAGAATCTCATGCACCACAATGGTTGGATCGATATAGGGCATTTCCTCATATGACCAAGAGAAAATGTCTCGGAATTCTTTAAAAAGATGAGTATAAATCCTGATCTCATCTATAGAACAGGAAACCCCAATATTAATGTTCTCGACAATTTCTACTTTAACGAAAATGTCAAGAGGCATTGTATCAGTGATGTTTCCCATATCACCATCCAACAAGACTTCATGCACCAGGGCAGGTGTCTAATGTGGAGGTGTAGGAGAATGAGAAACAGAGGCTTCAAGACAGGAAGGCATCTCATCGAGGCTAGGAAGAAAAGAAGAACGATGATGTAAACTGTTCCATGGAATTTCATCCAGAGACATGAGCTCAACAATACTATCATCGGTAGGGAATGTCTCGTTCAAAGGATTCAGATAATCCTAAGAACCCATCCAGGGAGATGGCACATAAGCGTCCAGGTTCATACTGAATACAATATGACTTTCTGATGTGGTCATCGAAGCTAAGACAATTTCTTGATAATTTATCTCCAATGGACTTAAAGGCATAGGATCGCCAAATGAATTAATTTGATCTTCAGTAGGGATAATCCAAGGATCCATAGAGTTTGATATCATATTTACCGAATGAACATTCAGAGGTGGGAAAGAAAAGGTGCCCATTAAAGCAGAGTCTTTGAAGAGATGTGCCCCCACACTCTCATAAGGAATCTCAGTATTTACCATGTAAGGAACATTGTAGTTCGATGAACCAGAAGAAAATAAGGATGGTTGATAAACCGTGACAGTTTTTCCTTCACGAGGAAAACAAAGTATGCAGAACCAAGAAGAATGTTGTAGTTGAGATTGGCATCTACAACTTGTACTTCTAATTCAGCAGTATTTCCTTCTAATGTAATCAACAAGTTCATGAGAATTCCATATGGACATGAACCTCCACCATCAAAGGCTTCTAAGGTATTAGGAGACTAGTTAAGAGAGGGAGAGCCAATGGCTTTCCAACACGAAACTAAGATGATGTGGGTTGAGGTGCCTTCATCAATAACCATTCGATAAATCATATTTCCTTTGATAAGGAACTGTATTAGAAATGCAATCTAGTGATGAAGAAGAGGCACATGATTCTCTAAATCGTAAGTAATCAGAATCAAATCAAAAGGATCGATAAAACCTATAACAGACAACAATGACATCCGCTGAATTGGACAAGATTGGAGAACTGCGAAGGGAGACATCGGCGAAGGTGCTTGAACTAAATCCTCAATAATATTGTAATGTTGCATAGCTCTAGTGTTCATATTAAAAGATGACTTCTGAATAATACCTTTGGGAGGTGGCCGGATGACAGACTCACTATTACGGTGCTCAATATGGAGCAGAATAGAACTAAATGGAGTAGAAGTAGAAGGATTATTGGTGGCTTATTTCTCCATGGTCTGCTTAGACATGGTTTGATAGTCCTTAGTTCAAGTAGTGATAGAGATAGGTGATGAATCTTGCATCATGAACACTTAGGAACCTGAGGAAGTAGAAGACTGAGGTTGGTCTACCAACTCAGTCTACTATGATGGAAATGGCTCTTTTAGGACAACCGGATTCCCTTTTAGTAAGCAACTAATTTCACATCATCACGGACAATCCTTAGTGTAATGATACTCCTCACAAATGAGGCAAGGATATTTCGGCTTTCTTCTAGAATCATCATCAACAAGGATTTAGGAGGGTCCTGTTTTGGGGCATCGACTTCAGCCTTACCTTTGCCCTTGTTTTTACCCTTAGAGGTCTTATCTGCTACGGTAGACTAGACAACATGTACCTTAGAGGTTTTGCCAAGACTAGATAATTTTTTGGAGGGATTATTGGAACTAGTGTTCGAGACATATGTCTACTTCGAAGACGCTTTCACGCAAGTCTAAGACATGGAACCAATTACATTTTCAATAGGTGGTGTATTCAGCGACTTTACTGTTGTCAGACCTAATGATGGTCTCAAAGAATTAGCTAACATCTCATACAATATTCCAGATTGTGAATAGACCAAGTTTAAATACTACGCATGGGTGATAACATTGTCTTCAGTAACACATCCACCCATAGTTATGACTTTAGAAATTTTTTTGACAAATGATTTCGTGAACCATTCTGTCAACAACTCATCAATAATCTCAAACTTGATGAGGCGACGCTGACGTCTACATTCATGGATATGATAAAAAATGTGGGTCATGGTTTCTTTGTTAAGGGACGTAAGAAAATGAGTGCTAGTTTCATACTGAACTGACAATTAGAAATGAGTGAGGAAATCCATGGCGAGAGAGTTGAAATCACCGTAGGTCTAGGGTACACTTGATACTTCCCTATCATAGGCTTCTCATAAGCATTGTACACGGTGTACATATTATAAGGTTGCTAGAGCTATTGATCCTAGATGTAGGGAGATTGGCCATGCTTCTACAGGGGTTGACCTTGACCTTGAAAGGGCTAGCCTTGCTGATACACATATAAAGCTTGTTGCTTCCAAGGCTGACCTTGTTGCTATAAAGGTTGACTTTGCTATTGTAAAGGTTCACCTTGTTGCTACAAAGGTTGGCCTTGTGAGTGGAAAGGTTGAGAGAACTGTTCAACAAACTGAGTTTGCAGCTGCAAAAGTTGTTGTGACTACGAAAAAGGTTTCCCCTGCAGTTTTAATAGTTGCCCTTATTGTTGCAATGTTTTCCCATGATACTTCCCTGTCATAGGGCGCTTATAAGCATTGTACGTGGTGTACATATTATAAGGCTACTAGACCTCTTGATCCTGGATGTAGGGAGATTGGCCATGCTACTACAGGGGTTAACCTTGACCTTGCAAGGGCTAACCTTGTTGATACACATATAAAGCTTGTTGCTACCAAGGCTGACCTTGTTGCTACAAAGGTTGACTTTGTTGTTGTAAAGGTTGACCTTTCTACTACAAAGGTTGGGAGGATTGTTGAACAAAGTGAGTTTGCAGCTGCAAAGGTTACTGCGACTGTGAAAAAGGTTTCCCTTGTAGTTGTAATAGTTGCCCTTGTTGTTGTAATGGTTTCCCTTGCTGCTGCGAAGGCTTCCCTTGCTCCTCCGATGGTTGTCGTTGTTGCTACAACGGTAGCTAGACAATTCGTAGGGTTATACCTTGAGGGTATTGATAGTTCCCAAATTGGATCTGGCCATATCCACCAGGAATAGTAGATTAACCAATATGAACATAAGGTCTAGCCTAAGGAATGTAAGGTGGATTAACCAAGGCTTGAGAACCATATAAAAACCAACAATATGGCAACAAATTAGCCACAAGGACAACAACCCCTGCACGATAGATAGAGAGGTGCAAAGATCCAACCACATCACATCAACATAGAGGAACTGCCATGATCATCTCCTAGCTCAAGCAAGCAAGGAACGGGATAGATTAAGTAATCACTTGTCTCTATGATGGCTAGATGCACGTGCATGGTACTAGTGGACTACTATTTTGAGTAGATCTTATTATTTGTGTTCTTCTTATGTTTTGGGGATGAAACATGTCTATGTGGGGTGGAATGTAGTATACCTAGGGGGGATATTATAGGGTACAGAGGGAGGTACCGAAGGGAATAATGTAATAATGTGATGGGCCATAGTTAATAAATAAAGTGGTTAACCTCCATCATGTAAGGAACCACAAGTAGTTAGGAAGCCCATTGTATGAGATACATGGTATTGAGAGACCCATGGTAATGACCCATGGTATTGTATGTATGAAACCTATATAGAGGTTAGAGACTCCCCACTAAGAGATGTCAAGGATTATTGTATTTGAAAGCATATTGCTTGTGGATTGTTCTCCTTCCTTAAGGAGTAATTGTATGGTGTCACCCTACCTCAAGGGTTGATATTAATAAAGATATCAAGTTTATCTATTTATCTCTTGTTATTTCTGGGTATATTTGCTTTATCATATATTTACAGGTCAGATCCACTATATCTCGTGAACCCATAAGGAAAGAACATAGTGTTCATCCACATGTAGAAGGATAATTGAGCCATGAAATTCATTTCCATGGAGGTCACCAATATTTTAGTCACCGGACACCCAAGCTAGACATGTACAAAATTGATGGCTCTAACGAGGCGGTATGGGTGACATAAAAGGAACAATATTTTTTCCTTAACAAAATCTGGGAATATGACACTAAAATAAATGTGGGAGCTCTTTACTTGGACTAGGAGAAGCCTTTTACTTGGAATGTTCCATCAGTGGCTTTGAGGAAGCTATCCAAGCCCATGTCCGAATGCATCACCCAACTACTTGGTTGGAAGCATTCAACAAGGCCTTAGAGGTAGAAGTGGATTTAAATGCCCAATCCAATCATACAAATTTCATCACATGGGCACATCCCACCTCATCTATGGGACGCACCCAAACATTTAAGGTTCAAAAAGTGTCTCCGACAGAAATGTTTGAAAGACGGAAACAAGGAATCTGCCATTATTTTGATGAAAAATACTCTGCGAGACATAAATGCGAGGAACCAAAATTCTTTTAAATTGATGTTACTGAAAACAGTTCCATTAATGAAGCTCCATACACTAAAGTGACTGAGGAGGAAGAGGATGACCCCCTAACTGACTTCGACACTAATAATCTAGCTACACGAGATGAGACAATCATCTCACTCCATGCCATGGCTAACATCTTTTCTCCCCAAACTCTCAAAATCTGAGGTTTTATTAAACATCGGCAAATAGTGGTGCTTATTGATAGTGGCAACACAAATAACATTTTCCATAAGAGAGTAGCATAAGAGGTTCATTATTTTGTGAGGGT
>APFE031264220.1:19050-30410 GCA_000404065.3 Pinus taeda | reverse complement strand
CTTCATGAGTCATGCTAGAGCTTTCAGGCTCCTTACTAGGTGTTTGCATTTTCTTTCCTCGGGGCATCAGTTACCGATAATAATTCTCTAATATTCCCTTTGAATTCCTTCAAAATAAATTTTCAAACCAAGCTTAGGCAAAAATTTAAGAAAATCTACACACCTTTTTTCACTTTGTAGG
The DNA here is from genome assembly GCA_000404065.3 of Pinus taeda. Taxonomy (NCBI): domain Eukaryota; kingdom Viridiplantae; phylum Streptophyta; class Pinopsida; order Pinales; family Pinaceae; genus Pinus; species Pinus taeda. Next base: position 30,229 of record APFE031264220.1, on the reverse strand, counting down.
AGCTCGGTATTACCTCTGATGTATCTCTGTACTTTGCAATCATCTAGTTCTAAATTTGTGACCTGTAGTAGCCCTATGTGTCCTCTTTCCAATGCCACCAGTCGGACCCAAATTGGATTCTCCAAGAAAGGGTTATGCACAATCTCCCTCAGTGACCTGATTATAGACTAGTTCAGTAGAGCGAACTTGTATGAAGTGCCACGTGTCACTGTTTCAACCCTTGACTCTGAAAAATATATAAATGAAAACTACAGTCCGTCCTCTTTCTGCAACTTCTTACGAAATTTCAATCCGATGCTCAGAAAAAAAGTTATGACGATTTTCCCCAGGTCACCTGTTTTGCGTGTAATTCAGGAGTCTGCAAAAAGGCCAACTTCCTCAGATCATATCTCCGAGAATATCCCACGAAACGCTCTGAAATTCGGACCCAAAGTTCAGCGCCAATTCTTCTCAAATGGGTTTTTTTTGCGACTTCTGAAACGTCACAGAAAAAAAGTTATAGCGAAAGTGCCACGATGACTTGTTTGGAGCAGCGAAACCCTAGAATCCAAAGCTCTGATACCAAATGTTATGAAACCAGCTCAAGAAAAGATAGAAAAGATAGATCAACGACTTAAAATTCAGCCTCTTCGAGGGGGCAACCTCCTTTACATTACATAAATGAACAATTCTTGGATGATACAAATGACAAAACCTCCTTTCTATATATAGGAGTCTAAGGAGTCACAATATAATCCAGCCGACCTAACAATAATAATATAAAGCCACAAAATAATAATAGAGGGATTCTATGGGGCACAGAAATAACAATATGTGGGTAATAAGGGCACAACAATATAAATAAGGGGTATAACTACCATAGTAATGGGGTAATCACTAGTATTATAGGGACCCAACAGTTTCCATCTAATACTCTCAAAAACAAAACTCCCTATGAAATGTGGTATGACCACATTCCTTCGATGAGGCATCTCAGGGTTTTTGGTTCCACTTGCTATGCCTTGATACCTAAGGAGCAGAGAAACAAACTTGGTGCAAGGAGTCACAAATATATCTTCTTGGGGTACTCAAATACCTCCAAAGCATACAGTCTCTATGATGAAGTGAATACAAATTTTATAATTTCTAGAAATGTGATATTTCTTGAATCTTCCAAGACTAACAATGTTGTTGAGCGACATCTTGATCGCTTGGATAGATTTAGACATGAAAAGTCTTTTTGAGGGTTTGATAATGATATTCCACATCTTGAAGGAGGGATCCCTATACTATGTAAGACACTCCTCCCACATCTACCCAAGAAACCTTCCAACTGGGGTAAACATATGACAAGAAATTAATATGATATGATTCGACCTCCTAAGTAACCTTAAGGAAGTGGAACAGACCAAAATACACCATACAAACCTTCTACATCAACAATAGGACTCCCAGGAACCATCCCAACCTCTCAGATAACTAGCCCCTAGGATCCACTAATTTTTTAGACCATTAAACCCTTTGACACTCCCTTGATATGGGCATGCATGCGTCGAAGAGGCTCTGGATGCTCCCACAGGATGGGTATGCACACATCCAAGGAATTTTTTACTTAGCATTGTGCATGTGTCTCCTAGATTTGAGCCACTTTTTCAGGCCCAGTGCCCAAGTCACTACCCAGAACTCAGTGACACTTTCAAAATTGCAAGATAACAACAGAATAATGATACACATACAATCGCTTGAACAACGACTTGACTGGACCCCTACTGGCCATGACAGGCATTTCATCAGACATGTCATAAATATGTAATCTACAGGTTTAAACAACAAATTTGATATAGGGGTCTCATACTTATTTAAGATTCGTTATGAGGCATTGTTTCCTTATCATTTTAGCTACATTATCATCTATTAGGTCATAGATACATTGTTCATTCACTTACAAATCAAAACATGAAGAGAGCCATACATCATCACTGTCATAATACATGCTCATAACTAGCATATAACCAACAACAAAACAATGATAAACAAGCATCAAGAATCATATAATAACAAGTACACTTACCCATCAATTACAAGAGGAAAAGAACTCTTATTAACATATGCAAAATATAAGCAGGTCTGGGACTTCCACGTACCACCCGACCGTAGACATGGCTAAACCAAATCTCTCTTCAGCTAGTCACCCCCATGCCATATTCCAAGTATGATTGTGGGATATCGTAAAACACGTCAATCAAAACCATCTTGGGCTTCCACAGGCCAAGCCACCTCAACCCATCAAACATTGATTCCACCTCACGGTCAGACATCACAAAACCATCACCGGATTGGTCTCTACCTAAGCCTTCTAGGAATCCAGAGCGTTTGTTCCAACCGAGGCTTCTAGGACTAGTAATTAAACCCACAGCTTACTCCGGGCTTCCAGAGTGTTTTTCCAACCAAGGCTTCCAGGACTAGTAGCTCAACCCACCAAGGGCTTCCAGAGTGTTTGTCCAACCAAGGCTTCTAGGAACTAGTAACTTAGCCCAAGATAAAGGGATCATTAGAACCAACCAAAAAAAACAAAGAAATGAACCCACAACACCATGGTTATCTAGGAAATGGAAAGGCTAAGAAAATCCTTTATCTATCCTGGAAATCTTCCATGCTAATGACATATCATGACCAATAAACCACATGCTTATGCCATGCATGCAAAAACTAGTGAGGAAAACATATATGCAACTCGGTACCTACAAGAAAAACTTGTTGTAGTTTTTGATCCCGATGTCCTCGTGTGCTTTCCTGCTCTTCCAGGCATCCAAGTATGCCACACTCTCTAAGAGTGCTCCAAGAAACTCTAAGTGTCCAAGAGTATGAGGGAGAGATAATAGAATGAGAGCCCCAAAACTGAACTGACAAAAGGTTACATTGACCACACCTACCTATTGATCCTCAGAAGTCTTTTTATCAATGAGGCCTATATTTTCTTCAATTTCCATTATTTCCTTCATTTTCCTCCTCATATGCAACCTGTGACATTTCACCTTGCTTTTCTCCTAATTTCCATTATTTTCATAAATAAAATGCCAAATAGTGCCTCATGCCTTTCCAAAGCCTTTGTCATTGCCTTTGCTAATTTCCTTAGCCATAATAAACCGAATTAACACCCTACTAGGATGTTTTAGCCAACATTCAGCTTGGAATATGTGTCCCATGTCCATGGTCTTATATATCTTTACATGGAATTTTGACTAGGGTTGTTACAAAACCCTCCCCCTTGGGGGAACATCATCCTCAGTGTTCAATGACACCTATAACCATCAATACTGTTGAAAAAGAACCATACTACCATGGATCTTCATAACACAACTCATTGTAGTATTGACAATGACCATCTACTAAAACATGACAAACATATTGTTTACTGGAGCCTTATAACACAACTCATTACGATATTTACAACAATAACCACATATACACACATACACATTTGCTTCAACCAGCAAATATCCATACTATCTATGGAGCTTTATAAACTAGCTCAATACAATATTTACAATAATATACACATTTTCTCAACCAGCAAATAAAAGGACATGATGCCCATATCAATCAACAAGGGAATCTAGAGGCTCACACCTCCACCCTCAAAAGTAGTACCAAGATTCAACTCCTTCCCAAGAAGTCCAAAATCCACTGTCAAAGTCAAAGCATCATCCAATGTCTAGTGCTGCAATCCTACACCACTTGTCCTCTCAGTGAACAGTTACCAACCCATTGTCCTAGGGCTCATTCCCATTATGCATCTGATTCCATATGGAAATGCTAATGACCAAAACAAATCAATCCCTAACATGCCCTTCTCTGCTACACAGTCCCTAGGGAAATCCAGTCATCCCCTTCCATGCAGTCACACACCTTCCAAGTTCGGCTAACAACGCCATCCCGAGAAGTCCATCCCTCAGCAAGGTTTCCTCACATCGGAAGGTCTAGTTTTTTAAACCAAGGCATATCCCTGCCTCAAACCATCATACCAGTCATAACATGCTCATGGAAATCAATGGACACTATTGGGTACCAGTGTCCCACAATGGCCCTACTCCTGAATGCTTTACCAACATATTGTTTCATGTTCCAACTCCTTTTGTTGTTGCTTCTAATGCTTGTCATCAGTTTCGACCACCCAACCGGGCATTTCATGCTTTCCTGTACCAAGCACATAATTTCCATTAGATTCAAAATAAATTGGAATAACTTCAAATCATACCTCATTGGTGGCTCATCAATAAGGTACACTTGCAATTTTGTTCGCTTCTTATCACAACAAGTTAAACTAGCATCTTTGATCAAGTCATCATGTATAAACATATCACATCAGGTTAGCCCAAAACACAACCATCATAGATCAAAATCATAAATTACATGTAACCATCATAAATTAGAATCATAGATCACATGTAATCATCATAGATCGAAATCATAAATCACATGCATAATAAAACTAAAATAAAATACTTTATTTATCGTTTAATCAATCCTTAGTTTCTACCTTTGTCTTTATTATGTACGCACTCTAGATCGGTTGTCACACCCGAAAAACACCAAATGCCTTCTCCTCAACCATGTGAACATACACATAGTGTGCATCACACACATACCACTACACACGACATACAACACCATGCAATACATGCACCTACACCTAGCATACAACACATACACCTACACCCAGTGTACAACACAACACAATACATTCTCCTACATTCGTTGTATGACACAACATAATACATACATACACCTACACCCGGTGTACAACACAACACATATACATACACAAAGTACAACACAATGAATACATTTGTCACGATACCACGACTACACATTGCACATACATAGTACAGCATGTACACAGCACAACATGTACAACATGCACATAATACCACATGTACAACATGTACACAGTACCTCTTATACACAGCACCACCTGCACAACGTGTACACAACATCACATGTACACGACACCACCTGCAAAATGCGTACACAATGTCACATGTACATCATACCACCTATACAATGTGTACACAACACCATACATACACAACACCACATGTACGACATGTATATGGAACCATATGTATACAACACCATTTGCACAACATGTACACAACACCTGCACATAACACCATGTGTACAACATGTACATGGCACTAGGTGCTCACAGCACCACTTGTACAATCATGTACACAACACTATATGTACATAGCACCACATGTACAACATGCACACAACACCATATGTACATAGCACTGCATATACATGTACATAAAACCCTAGTACACAACACTGCATATCCAACATGTGCACAACAACATATGCCCACAAAACCGCATATCCATCATGTGTACAATACCATATGTACACAACACCACATATCCAACATGTACATAGCACCATCTATACCCAAGACTGCATATGCAATATTTTCACAACACTATTTGTACCACCCTGTACAGAACATGGCATAAACAACATGTACACATACTATATATACACAACACCACATGCGTACAACATCACATATGCAACATGTACAACATATACAACATATGCACAACAATAGCACTGCACATCCAAAACCAAACTGTCTCTACCAGGAAACCTTGCTTCTAGTGTCTCTCTGCCATCCATGCTTATCCTAGCATGCCTTGGATCTCACTGCTTTCATTTAGCTGATGTATCACTCAAAGTTACCTATCATAACATAAACGTAGGCATAATACAAGCATACAATATCAATTTGCATCCACGTGATACTGAACTCATATATTTGTCATGAATTCTCTTCCCAATTGATTCCTCGTCAATTATGAACCTCTTCATTCCATTCACCTGCTTAAGCAATCATTCCTCCACAAGAATGATCCCTGACAACCCTGTCGGACAACAACATACATACATACATACATATATATACATATAAATAATAGCATTAAATGATCTGTCATACAATACCAAAATATGTGTGTGTGTGTGTGTGTATTAGAATTAATAATCATGATCCATGATGACCCTGTCAGACATGACATACATACATCTATACACATATAGACATCAACATAGTCATGATCAAAACATAAATACTAAATATTATAAGGTCAAGGTTAAGATAACTCCCTTGATGCGTGCAACACATGTGCAACATCGAGAACAACAATTCCCAACATAGCCAAGGCATATGACACCTCAAATCCATTCACCTTACCTTTATTGATTACCTTTCCCATGATTGTCTTGTCATCGTCCATTTACACCAATGAACCCAACCAATCCAACTGGTTGTCATACTCTTTCCTTCAACTTCCCTTATACATGCACCGAGCTTCATCCAAGTCTTACCTTACATGTCGAGTACCACACAGCTCTCCCCAAGCTCCATTAACTTTCCTCTTTCTCAACCAATTCCCAAGACCCTCAAAACATAAAAGGCAAGACCAAGAAGAAATCAAGCGAAAATCATGAAAACCAATAGCAACATGACATCACAAACAAAATGGCATGGCTATGCACAAGACACAAGAAGAACTGCAAATCAAGCTCAAGCTAATCACAAAACACCGAAAGCACAAGACTAGAAACAAACACCATGACTCAATCCCATGGTTCCCAATGCTTCCAAAGGAAAGTTGAATGTGAGCCTTCTTCAAAATTTCATGGTAGTTTCTTTTGCCATGCAATTCTCTACCTTATTATTCCATACACATATAAATGTAAGTGTATAAAAATTATAACAATATAATAGCTATCTTACCTTGTTGTGCAAAACATGTTTTCTTATAACTGGACACATCCATGCAATCTCTCAAGGGACTCCAATTCCTTGACGAATTCAACTACAACTAGAAACTTTCTAATATATCTGTTAAATACATGTCCATTACTATAGCACATATCCACATAATTTCAAAAAAGTTAGGGTTAAGAAGACTTCTGATATGAAAAGCACTCATTCATTCAAAATTAGGGTTTCCAAACATAGCCAAAGGAATTCTTACCCAGTTCCTTTCTTTTACCTTTTTACCTTGTTGCAATCGAGTCTTACTATGTATTGTCACATCACCCAACTGTTATATATGTAAACATATCAATTGTTACCTTGTAACGCTAATACTAAGCATGTTTTTTGTAACTTTTTACACATGGCAGTCATATGTTCCACAAATCAAGGCATCATGTCTATGAATTTGAAATCAACCTTTACCAAGACTAAAAACCATTTCATACTCAATAATCAACTCACATTCATTAGTGATAATACATAATGCTACAACTATCACCTAATTACACTCAATTACATATCAGTTGTCTCAACACATGTATTATTAAAACATCTTAAAACAATATCATTTCAGTAAGAAATCTTATAGACACGTACTCATATCATTCAAGTAATCAAACATTTAGACAACATATAGATGACGTAATAGACACCCAACACTCAAACACCAAATAAACGACATAATCAAACATTCATGCACAAAGTAGACGACATAAGAAAGCTCATACCTTAATGTATCTTAGGGGAGGCTATCTTGTCTGAATAATCAATATAGTTAGCACAATATAGCTTCACTATCAACTCAAACATAAATAAGGTCATGATATCCATATTAGTCACTAGCTAACATGTTGACATCATAAACTCATAAACAATTATCGTTCATACATACTAATCACATCTGCATAGTCAATCTAAATTAGTATGACATAATATCATAAATAAGGTGACTCATACATGGATGTCATAACCCTAACCATCTGCATAGGCCAATCCAATTTAGCATGATACATATATAACATCACGATATTAATGCTACAACCCTAATCATCAAGTTAACTAACCTATAACAACAATAAGTTAACATATAACATGCTCATCAACAACATATAACACAATCATCAATTTATCTAACATAAAGCAACAATAGCAATGCATACAACCATAGGTTACTATTATTCATGACTATCTAACACATGTGCATATGACTACACTAATCAACTAGAATCTATATCATATGTAACCATAACATCAATAGAATGAAAGGCATACAAATAACCATAATACATATAACAATGCTTAACCTACATACCTGCATGCCCAACATGCAAACCTGCATGACAACATGCTCTTGCTTCGAGGTCCAATGTTGCAAATTCACTTTTGATGGTCTGCATATCCTACTCTATCTCATCTAAAGCATTAGAATCATAACATAAAAAAACTATCATGATGACATAAAATGCATGCATAACGACATATAAACATCGACATGCATAACAAATGCATATATAACCATACTCTCATGATGACACATCCCACAACAACACCATCAACCTTCACATGGTGACATCACTACAACCATGATCAACACCATGCAAATGCAACAAGTACATGGACTACAAGCATAAGGAACACATATTCAGTCGACATGAATGCATGACCAACACATAGCTCATCCAGTCTGAGGGGTGAACCATGCTCTGATACCACTCTGTAACACCCTCCTCCTACATCTACCCAAGCAACCGACCAACTGGGGTAAACATGTGATGATAAATTACTATGATATGATTTGACCTCCTAAGTCACCTTAAGGAAGTGGAACCAATGTAAACACACCATACAAACCTTCCACATCAGCAACAAGACTCCCAAGAACCATCCCAACCTCTTAGGTAACCAACCCTTGGGTCCCACTACGTTTTTAAACCATTAAACCCCTGGACGCTCCCCTGATATGGGCACACATGCATCTAGGAGGCTCTGGAAACTCACACAACATGGGTATGCATGCGTCCAGGGACTTTTCTACCTATTGTTGTGCCTACATCTCTGGGATTTGAGCCATTTTTTCTAGCCGAGAGCCCAGTTCATTTCCCATAACTCAATGACACTTTCAAAATTGCAAGATAACAACAAAATAATGATACACATACAATCACTTGAACAAGGACTTAACTAGACCCCTACTAGCCATGACAAGCATTTCATCAAACATGTCACAAATATGTAATCTACAGGTTTAAAGAACATATCTGAGCATAAGGGTCTCATACTTATCTGAGATTCGCTAGGAGGCATTGTTTCCTTATCACTTTAGTTGCATTATCATATATTAGGTCATAGATACATTTTTCATTCACTTACAAATCAAAACATGAGGAGATCCATAGATCGCCACTGTCATAATACATGCTCATAACCAACAACATAACAATGATAAAACAACCATCAAGAATCACATAATAACAAGTACACTTACCCATCAATTACAAGAGGAAAAGAGCTCTTATTAACATATGCAAAATGAAACTAGGTCTGGGACTTCCACGTACCACTCGACCATAGACATGGCTAAGCCAAATATCTCTTTAGCCAGTCACCCCCATGCCATATTCCAAGCATGAATGTGGGATCTCCTTTAGATTCCTTTTAGTGGATATTCAAAACTACCTTTTTCTTCCTTCACCTTAGCTCTGATACCATGTTAGAAAATCAAAAAGGAAAAAATATTTCCTTATATAGATAATTACTTGTGATTATTTTATCTTTATGTTCTTCTTTTATATTTTATTTCATCAAGAAATTATCAAAATAATAACACAAGGACAACATATGTAGGCCGAAAACCAGGGAAAACCCAATCAACAATTCTTCCTTCAATACTTTCTTGAGATAATCCAAGACCCTAGACCCAGACAAAGATTCCATCCACACTAAGTTAGCCCTCAATCCTTCTTACAAATGACAACCTTTCACAAGCAACTTTGACTTGAAAGCATCAGTGGCAGCTTCGACCCAGTAGTAGCTTCGACCCAACGATAGTAGCAACAACAGCTTCAATCAAACTTGGAAGAATTCGATTTCCATTGATACACCTCGAAATTAAGTGAGACTTGTCCCAAAATTTTGGTTTTGAGCCCTTATATCTTCCTCCAGAAACTCACACTCCTTTCTAGCTTCTTTTCCAGCCATTAATAATTTTGCACTTCCCAACTTTGAGCTTCAAAGATCAAACTGTGTGAGAGAGAATTAGATGCTCCAAATGAATTCAAGCTCCTTGTATTTATATCCCTCCTGTGAGGTTGAATTAATTGTCTTGAGGCTTACTTGATATTCTTGAGGTAAACTTGGTGTGGAGGAGACTAAATTCATTTTTGACTCAAAAATAATTCTTTTTACATGATCTGAAAGCCCAAGAAGGGTCTATTTAAATTTACATTGACTCTAATGACTCAGAATAAATCCTAGAAGTCCTCAATGGGGACTTTGACCTAAAACATGATGACCCAAGCATGAAACCCATGCTTTAAGTCATAATAATAATAATAATAATAATTTATTCATTCTTTTGACAAGTACATCTCAAATACATTAATGAAGACCAAACCTAGTTACAAATTTCAACACCATCTACCCAAGAGTATCGGGCACTTCGTTGAATAATATTTCGCTTTTCCCTAAGAGAGAGGTGGTGTGGGATCCCTTTTGAAGCAAGATGATTAGTGATATCTACTTACCATTTCAAGTGAGTGGATATTGGAAAAAGGTGCTCATTTGGAAATGATTCCCCAATAGGTGAATTAACACCATTTTGGTAAGCCTTGGAAGTAAGTGTGCAACAATGTTATCCTTCCTAGGTTTATCCATGATAGTGATATCAAACTCTTGCAAAAAAAGAAAGCACCTAGTAAGTCTACCATTAGTAACAATTTTATTCATAAGAAATTTGATGGCGAAGTGGTTAGTATGTACAAAAACCCAATAGCCTCTAATATAGTGCTGAAATTAATTGATAGCATGCACAATAGGAAGAAATTGTTTTTCAAATACTCTATAGTTTAGCTCTGTAAGGGTCTCTTGCAAATGTAATAGATGGCATATGGTTTCCATTCCTCTTATTGTACCAATACAACCCTAATAGCATTATCTGAGGCGTCTATATAAATATGGAATGGTAGGGTCCAATTGAGTCCTCACAAGATAGGAACTTCAAACACAAAATTTTCAGACCTGTAAAATCATTATTAAAACTTATCAAATGATCTAAATTCCTTGTCATTTAAAAGTAGTAGAAACAAAGGAGATGCCAGTTTAGAAAAGTTTTCAATAAAATTAAGGTAATAACCTACATGCCCTAGGAATGTACCT
>APFE031264220.1:0-17359 GCA_000404065.3 Pinus taeda | reverse complement strand
CTGCATTTTGGCAAAGGAAGAAAGACCAGGGTTTTGCAGTCCTTTTTGGGATTCCTGTGGTTACATGTATTGATGGTGTGTTTCTCTTTGTACTTGTAAGTTTGTATGTGAATCATCTTCTTACTTTTTCTTCTGCAAATTAGGCAAATGAAGTGTTAAGGTAGAATTCATGGTTGCTATGCTCTGCCTTTAAGTTTGCTTAATATCAATGTTTTCAGCTGTTTAAGGAGAATTCAAGGTGCTTGCTTGCTCTCCTTAGCTTCTCACCAGTCATTCTCATCCATCCGCATCTATTAAAGGCATCAATACAGTCTCCTACCTTGCCCCAAAGAACCCCTTGCGAAAACTGTGTCCAATCCCCGCACCCAAAATTGCCTTTCGCCAATTTTCCACCAAAACCCTAAAAATCCCTATATCAAACCTTTTTATCAGTTTACTAGCCTAAAATCAATGTTTCCACATTGGTTATCTCACCCATTGAAGATCTTTACCGAGATAGACCGGAGAGAGCCCTCTCCTGCCCCGTAGGGATAGCTACGAGGCTAAGTGGTTTGATGTTGCCTTGGAATTTACCTTTCTCAGCCTGAGGTGAAATTTCAAGCGCTAACAGTTTGGAGTAGTGATTTCCACTGGTATGTGGGCTCGGCTGCCTCTAAGAGAGCTGGAATCAATTCGATATTGATCTAATTTAAATAAATTAATTCTAATATTAATTATATTTGATCTAATATATTATATATATTATCTAATAGAAACTAGATATAATTACCTACCCTGGCCATAAGAAAAATTCATTGAAATAAAACATGAAATTTAATGATCCATTACTAAACAAAATGAAATGATTCATTAATTCAATAACAAGTTTAGTAGAGACACATATACCGTTATTTTTTAGATAAATAGTATTCTAAAAAATGCCAATTTTGTATACTCGTATCCAATATCACATCCATTAAAGCATCAACTATTCAATGAAAAAGAATTATACATAAAATAAAATACAAGAATAACAAGATATAAAACTCATAGAAATGAAAAAATGTTGTTCATTATTCAACTAATTAAAATGCATCAGAATATGTCTTCCTTTAGCCCAAACCAAAACTTTATAAGAATATACAAGTTTTAGATCAAAGTTTTTAGGGAATGGGCCTTCAATCCTTTCTTCAAACTCGATAAAAATACCCAAGTTCAACTTTTAGTACTTCCAGCCTCCCATTACATCAAAATATTTTGCATCTAAACTTCTTCCCTAATTCCCCCTCCAATCCTCATCTACCATGAAAGGGACATCTATTACTAATTGATTCTATGAGGAGGGATTTTGTTTCTATTCTATTTTCCTTTTTCTTAAAATAGGTCTCCCATTGACCAAAAACATCATGTGAGAAATTTCAGGTGGATTGAAGTTACCCAAATTCATTTCACATTGATAAATCCTTCTTTTAATTCTAGATTTATTTTTTCTACATATTAAATAGGAAAGGGAAATTATCTTTGAACACCCAACAAGAATAGTCATAAATTCTTTAACAACTTCATTGTCCCACAATTTTATCTATGATATATTTTCTTTACTACCTTCTCGTTGCTACTCCATATCTTCTATGCAAAGTAAACTTGGTACAAATTGTTTTATTGGTTAAAAATAAGGTATATTGTAGTCTTCCATTGTATCTAAAGAAAAATACCAGAGATTTGAATACCATTAGTTGGCTTCTTCACTACATTCATTAATATTTTAACAAGAAAAATCCAAATTGTCCAATGATACTGAAACTATAACTTTTCTTTAGTAGAAAAATTAATAATTTTCTCTGGTTTTTCTTTTGCGTCCTAAAGAATCAATTTACCTAAAGCACTTTGAGCACCTTTATGATCATCTAATTGAATTTCCAATGTGTTAGAGCATTTAAATAGTTCATGATGAAATTATTGTAGCTTAATTAGTTTCCTAAATAATTCTTCTCAATTATCCTTTAGCCAATCATTAATAATCAATGCTTCATTTTTTAAAAACCCTGTATAATTGTGTTCTGCCTAGCATTGTTGCTTTTGACTCTGTAAGGAAATGATTTGTTCTTGAAAGGAATTAGAAACCTATTGAAATTTCATTTCATGTTATTTATGTTTGGCTTCCATTTCCTTTGTTTTCATCAATTATGTCATAAATTTCTCTTTGAGTTGGTCAATATATTTATGATGCTCCACTTATATTTCTGGTTTTTTATTGCTTAATTTATCCTCCAGTGATGCAACTAGAGACCTTTGTTTGTCTAACTTTCTAATCAAATTATTAAATGACCAATTATTGGCATCAGCAAACACATCTAATGCGAATGTTGTTTCACATGCAACTTTACTAGGTAATTGGTTGATTGCATTCCAAACCAAATGAGATTGGGAGGAGGGAGGAGTCTTCTTCAAGTAAATATGATATCACTTTTTGGATCTTCACCTCGCTACATATTTATTTTCACTGCTAAAGAAAAACCCCCCAATGGAACTATTGTTTCTTCAATAGGTTTTTATTGAACCAAATTCAATAGTATAGTCAATGCCTTCAACTTGTGAAAAAACCTTAGCAACAAGATGAGCTTTATGTTTATTAACTTTTCCATGTGGTCCAAACTTGGTTCTGTAAACCCATTTGCATCTAATAAGTGTTCGTCCCTTTGGAAGAGGAACAAGGTCCCATGTATCATTTTCCAACAATGAACGATATTCTTCATTCATAGCTACGTCCCAATCTAGATGGCTTGAAGCTTTTGCAAAGGTGTCAGGATCATAATTCATTGAAGCTTGAGCCAATAAAGAAGACGTTCATTCTCTCCTTGGTATTACCGACACTTGATCTATGGATTAACACTCGATTGGTCCATGATCTATTTTTAAATAACATGGAGGTTCATTTGTTAGGTGATTGTTAATGAGAGAAGCTTATGTAAATTTTCTTTCTTTTACATTAATAAATTTCCTGAAGTGGTCATGTTGGCTCAGGCCATGGACTGTTTCCCTCTTTGAGGGTTCTAACCACGTCAAGAATATTGATGTACTGATCCGTGATCTGTTTGTGAGTGGTGTCCTTTGGTGTTCTATCTAAGGAACTTACCTTGTAAATCCTTACATGGTATCAGAGATATTCGAGGGCCACATCCGTTGGTGATCCAAATTTGAATCCGATACAACTGTATCCAACTGTCATTTCCTAGATCTACTATTTATGACCGCTTTCGGGCTGAGAGGACAACTCTATTGTGTTAAGAGCATCTGTTCCAGTGAGGAACCCCTTTCCTTTTACACAAAAAGGTTTATGGTAGCCCTAGATACTTCATTTTTAAGATCTATAAGTATACAGTCTTTATTTGCAGTTATAGTTATTTATCTCTCTGTTTATTTTGGTTTATAGTCATCAATTTTTTTTATTACCAGATCTATACCTTTCATTTCTGCGTAAGCTCTTTGCCCTGCAACTATGTGCGATCTAGGCAAGCCAGAAACAGAAATAAATGATTTTCCTCATGTGTATGCTCTTTTCTATTGTGCCTTACTGTGATCTCAGAAAATTAGAAACTTTGAGGAAAGCCAAATCTAATTTTAAATTGTAAGGCTTGGATATTTTTGCGTGTTCATTTGGTTTGTGTGGTTATTTTTTTTTTGTAGGCATAAAGGGGTTTTTAAAGTAAGCACGCACCCAAAGATTTAGTGAGCAAAAAAAAAAAAAAAACTTTCCTCCTTTCCAAAAATTACTAACCTTTTAAACTAGCTCACTTGGTCTAAAGTTACTTTACGATAATAGAGGTTTTGGGTTCAAGTCTTTCTTTTTGTTGAGATAATTTTTCAGAAAGCACATGTAACTTATGTTTTAAAGTTATTTTATTTAAAAGTGTTCTCACACATTATAAAAAGTGAGTCACTTACAATTCTAAAGTCACTTTATCTTTTATTTAAGTTACAATTTAGTGGATAGTTAATATAGTACCATTGTAAAAGTAGTTTTCACTTATTTATAAAAGTGGGTAGTAATCTTCTTCCTTTTTTTAAATGAGTTAATTAGATTAAGTTTGGAAGGGTGGGAGGGGGCGCGGAGGGTTAAATATAACATTATCATTCACTTCCCAACATTCACGTGCTTCGTCAGCATCTTCAACAACTTTTCTTCAAAAAAAAAAAAAAACCCTTCCTCCTTTCCAAAAATTACTAACCTTTTAAACTAACTCACTTGGTCTAAAGTTACTTTATGAGAATAGAGGTATTGGGTTCTAGTCTTTCTTTTTGTTGAGTTGTTTTTCAAAAAGAACATGTATCTTATGTTTTAAAGTTATTTTATGTAAATGTGTTATCACCCATTATAAAATGTGAGTCACTTATAATTTAAAGTCACTTTATCTTTTATTTAAGTTACAATTTAGTGGATAGTTCATAAAGTACCATTATAAAAGTGGCTTTCACTAAAAGTGGGTAGTAGTCTTTTATTTTAAAAGTGATCTAATTATATTAAGTTTGGAAATGAGGGCGGGTAGGGGTGTGGGTCCCAACATTCACGTGGTTCGTCGGCATCTTCAATAATTTTTCTTCAAAAACTCATAACTTCTTCATCCGGAAGCAGTTTTCAGAGCCATTTTTTTTAATCGGCCTGATTTTTTGAGATATTTCCATTGGACCACATAGGTTTAGAATCCACAAATTTAGTTTCTTTTAAAATGGAAATTTCATGCCTAGTTATTCTTGACAACACCAACTACTTCCAATGGTTATCCTAGATTATGGATTTACTTAGACGTAAAGGATTTTATAGAATAGCCTTAAGCCAAGAGTCTAAACTTAAAGATGAAGATAAGAAAGCAAAATGAGAAAATAAGCAAGATCAAGCATGTGGGTTGATAGGGATGTCTATTTTTCTAGACCTTAGATTCCATATCGCATAAATTGATACCCTGGATGAAGCAATGAAACAACTCAATAAAGTTTTTGGAATTAAAAATGAAATTAGAGCCCATCAACTCGAAAATGAGTTGCTTATGTTGGACCCCAATAATTTTTCTTCCATTGAATATTTTTTGTCCAAATTCAAGACACTTAGACTTCTCGTAGAAGGTGTTAAGGTCAAGAAAGAAGATGGTAGCCTTATCTATTCCATTCTTACTAAGTTAGGACTATCCTACTCTGTGTTTGTTTCCACCTTCCATTCTACTAGAGAAGCCTTTATTTCTCAAGGACAAGACTACAAGTCCCTCTCTTTTGATATCTTTTGTGATTCTTTAATAAGAGAATAAAAAAAACTCTTACATCTTGGTCTTCTTAATACTGGAAATTCTTCTAAGAAAGCCTTAGCGGCCCAATAGCAACCAAATTCAAATAATCCTAAGAAGCATCATCCTAAACCAAAGAATGGTCTTAAGCATTTTTAGTCTCAAAATGAAAAATCAATTCAACAAAATGATAAGGCAAATAAAAAAAAAGGGAAGAAGATTGGTAGACATTGCAATTTTTGTAATCATGATGGCCACTTAGAATCCAAAAGCTTTAAGAAGATAGAAGCCTTGGAAGCAAACATGAAGAAGCATAACATCCATTTGGAGCACTCTTCAACTTCAACTTCATCTTCAGGAATTACACTTTTTGCATGTGGTTGTCAAGTATCTCAATCTGGTTATGCACTAAATGTATCTTCTTCTTCTCATTCTCATGAGTGTCTCATTGATTCTAGAGCTTCTTAACACATAGCCAAAAACAAAGCCATGTTTTCTTCTTTAAATGATTATAACACAAAAAATATCTATGTTGGTGATGATAGATCTCTTAGTGTTGTAGGGATTGGAACTATTCATCTAGACAATGGTCAATTTAATGATGTATTATGTGTTCCTACCTTATCCTGCAATATTCTATCTGTATATCAGATAACTCATTCAGGTGAAGGTAAAATCGTTGAATTTTCACCTTATGATGTTGTAATTAAGGACCTAAGAGATCATAGAAATATTTTAGCTACTGGAATTGTTGATGATTCTACAAGGTTGTATAAGTTTAACAACTTTGGGTCATCAACTCTTCCCTTAGTATTTGTTGCTCATAATGATGAAGTGAGCAAACTTTTGTATGAGCAATTTGGTCAATTAAACTATCGCTCCCTTCAAAATATATGTAAATAAAATATGGTGACAAGTCTTTCTATGGTATCTTGCAGAGACGGTGTTTGTTCCGTATGTGTACTTGGAAAACATCATCGGGATAGTTTTGAAAAACCTGTCTCTTGGCACGCCTCATGCCCTTTACAGCTTGGGCATAGTGATTTATGTGGTCTAGTTCTAGTTGTTCCATTCTTTGGTTACAAGTATTTCTTAACTTTCATCGATGATTTCTCCAGACACACCTCTGTATACTTCTTATAACTCAAGAGTGAAGTATTTAGCATGTTCTTGGCCGTTAAGGCCTTTGTTGAGAAAAAATCTAGATATAAAATTCTTTTAGCTAAGATCTGATAATGGCAGAGTATATGTTAACAAAAAATTCATCAACTTTTGCATTAAGCATGGAATTCAATTGTAACATACTATTCCATACACTCCACAATAAAATGGTGTAGCTGAAAGGAAGAATTGCATGTTAAAGGAAATGGCTAATTGTATGCTTCAATCTAAAGGACTTAGTCTTAATTTTTGGGCAGAAGCAATTAACTGTGCAAATTACATAGTAAATTTCACTCCTACTAAGTTTTTAAAAAATATCACTCCAGAAGAAGCATGGAGATTAATTAAACCAGATGTAAGTCACTTTCATTTTTTGGAATTGAAGCATGGGCCCATATTCCAGATGAGAAACATAAATTCTTAGAACCTGAGAGTGAAAAATGTATTTTTGTTGGTATTTTGAAGATGTCAAAGAATATAGACTTCTTCAACCTAAATCCAAAAATGTTATCATTAGAAGAGATGTAAAGTTTGTTGAAAATATATCGGCCTACAAGCCTAGTTCGGCGGATGTGTCACCTCTCTATATCTCTTCTACTTCTGAAAATATTCCTTCTTCAAATGATGACAGTGAGGATGACAATCCTCCCCCACCTTCTCAGGGTCCTTCTTCAGCACCTCAGCTTCCAAAATGGGTCTGCGCTACTCGGGATGTAGCAGGTGATCCTACAGATCAGTGTCATACACATTCTCAGTCTGATAGAGCCTCTTGTTTACTGGCTCAAGCTTCAGCAAATTATGATCCTGACACCTTTGCAAAATCTTAAAGCCTTCCATATTGGGATGCAGCTTGAATGAGGAATATCGTTCATTGTTGGCAAATGATACATGGGACCTTGTTCCTCTTCCAAAGGGATGAAAAATTGTTAGATGCAAATCGGTTTACAGAACCAACTTTGGACCAAATGGAAAAGTTGATAAACATAAAGCTCATCTTGTTGCTAAGGGTTTTTCACAAGTTTAAGAAATTGACTATACTGAAACCTTCTCCCCTGTTGCCAAAATGAACTCTATCCACCTTGTTATTTCCCTTGCTGCCTCTTTCAAATGGGAAATTTGTCAGATGGATGTTAAATTTTGTGGTGTACTCTTGTACATTTTGCCCTTGTTTCTACCTGAAGTAGTGCCATTGAATCCACTAGTCCTCTACATGCCTTGTAGGGTAAAATGTGGCTTTATGATGGTTTTAAATTCCTCCCATTTGGTCACTAGAGAATCTTCCTCCAACCTTAAGGCCTTCGTGTGGATTTCCCATTAGTTCATGGAATAGTCCTATAATTTCAACCATGCAAATAAAATCCTTTGTTCTTCCTCTATATGATGAACACTAAAATAAAATTCTAATGGCTAAAACCAATGATTTAGTTGTAGAGCATTGATACAACTAGATATCGACCTTCACTTCCATTTTGAATAGGGACTATGAATGGTTCATGACACTCAAACTAGGTTGAACTTTTTTGGGTTATTTCTTCAACTCCTTCTATGTTTCTTCTTGATCTCATTATCTCCCCTCTAATCATACCTTTGTGTCAGAACCATCATTTTTTTATAAATAGCGTAAGCTTGTTAGTCATTACTACCATGAAGAGATTCATGATATGGTTTATATTTGCAACTTGTGATTCTAGCCGCAAAGACCTCTTGTTTGTAGGATTAGGAGGGTTATTCATAAATTCGTCAATTATGACTGGGGTTTTATGAATTTTGGCTTACATGATCTAGATCCCATACAAATTGCCAAAATATTCCCAAATAAACCTAGCTCTAATACCAATATGTTCCATAAATTGCTCTGGATATTCCTTTGGATAGTATGTGACAATGGATCTAATAAAATTATATAAAAATTTTGAAATCTACAATATGAGGGTTTATATCTCTTTATATTTTTGGATTCTGTAAATTATTGTTTATTGTGTATGCATACAAATTGTAATTTATGAAAAAAATAGAGAACAATGAAACAAAAACTCACAAACCATAGTTGACACAATATATATCCTAAGAAACACTTTCAAGAGAAAACTCAGTTGGAAGGTGAGGTCACGTTTCTCTCTCTCTACAAATAGAAAATGGATGCAAGTACAAAGAAGTAAGGCATGTGTCCCTTGTGTGTGTGTGTGTGTGTGTGTGTGTGTGTGTGTGTGTGTCACGACAACCATAAACTGCAAATCCATTTACTGTATGTTAGAATACAACCACAATATCTTACCTAAAACTATAAAACCATGGGCTAAACCACCAAGCACCATAAAACCTCTAAAATAAAAAATCATGTTCCTAAAACCATCAAAAACAGATGCAAAAAACTTCCTAAATTTTTTTGGGGGGTATTTCCCCCAAAACCCCCTACTTCACCCAACTCAACATATAGTGTGTGGTGATATTTATGCAAAGAATGTAACACATACCCAACATTCTCCCACTTCTTTTCTTTGCACACATGGGGTTGCAAGAGTACATGATAAAAAATCCAAGGCAATAATGCCCAATGTTTTCCTACACCAAGAGAACTTCTCAATGCTCACAAATTTTGTTAATGAATCTGTGACATTCTTCAAACTCTCCACCTTCACCAACAGTGCCTTATTTCTTCAATCATACCTCTCACAAAGTGATATTGAACATGAATATTCTTTGTCTTAGCGTATCATTTCTAGGAAGATTGTAATCTAACTATACCACAATCTATCCTCATGGCTCAATATCCCAACCCAATACTTGAACACTACAAATTCTCTCTTGGTCATCCAATTGATTTATCCTCCAAATAGGTTAAACATGTACCCACTTGTGGATATTTTGCAATCTAAATATCTATCCCAATCTACAATAAACAAAGCCATGTATTTCCAACACTATATCTAATCATCGTCTTCTTTAGCAACATAATCCATAGCTAATAGTTCCACATAAATACCTGTAAACCCTCTTTATTGTTGTCTAATGCTCCTTTCATGGTTTTTAGATACACCTGCTCAATATTCCCACCACATGGGGACCGTTATGGTCTAGTAAATACCATTACATACATCAAACTTCCAACTATAATGTCATATGGAACACAAGGCATATCCTCTTCCTCTTACTATGTAATAGGAAACTAATTTGCAGATAACTTTACACCTCAAGGATTATGCACCTTTACTAGTTTACTTTCTCGCCTATTAAACCTTTGCAATAATTTCTCAACATGCTTCCTTTGATTTAACAAAGGTTTCTTTTTTTCTCAATCTCTTATAATTTAAATGCCCAAAATGAAATTTGCAACACCGAGATCCTTCATGTCAAATTTGAAAACAACTAAGTTTTCATTTCTTGGATGATTTCTCTGTCATTTCCAATCATATCATCCACATACAAAACCAAATTAAATTAGATTGTCACCAACTAATTTGAAATATACACAGTTATCTTCTTTCCTCCTTGTGAATCCAAGTCTCAATATATAATTTTAACTTTTTGATCCCATATCCTTGGTGATTGCTTTAACACATATAGAGACTTTTTCAGCCCGCATACCAACTCCTTCTTCCCCTTCACCATAAATCCTTTTGGTTGTGTCATGTATATTTATTCTTTTAGATCCCCATGTAGGAATGTTGCATTCATGTCCATAAAAGTAAGCTCCATTTACCTAGGAATAACCTTTTGCTACTGACAAAGGTTTGTATTTCTCCACTCTACCTTTTTCATTCAACTTCTTTTGAAACCACCATTTGTTTCCAATGGGATTTATTCCAACTGAAAACTCCATTAGATCCCAAGCCTCATTCTTGTTTAAAGATTTCATTTATTCAACCATAGCCTTTTTCTATATTTTTCCATCCTCTAAATCCACTACCTCCCTAAAATTTCCAAGATAGTCATTAATAATAAACAAATTAGAAATGGAAATCAAGTGGTGTATAACTTCTTGTTGCCTTCTTTCCAAACCAATATCCTCAAAACCAAAGTATTTGGTTCTTCTTCTTGTTGTTCTTGTTCTTTTGTAGACTTCGATTTATCATCATTAAATTCAAACTCTGTCTTTCTTGCTTCTTTCTCCCTTGCTAGGACTTCCTAATTGACAACATATTTGGTTTCTCTAAATATCGCATCCCTATTATATAAAAACTTCTTAGTTTATGAGTTCCAAATCTTATAACCTTCCATACCATGTTTATATCAAATAAAGTTACACTTTATAGCTTACTTATTTAGCTTACTCTTTCTCTCCTTTGGAACATGTACAAAGCATCACAGTCAAATACCCCAAGATGTTTAAGAGAGGGTTTATTACCATTACATACCTCGTGGAGTTTTGTCATTTAATCTTTATGAGGGTGATCTATTTATGAGGTAACACATAGTGTCCTCCACTATATTTGCCCATAATTCTTGTCCTAACTCAGTGTAACACTCCCTCCCACCCCCTCATACCTTCTCATGTTGTGGGAGGTGTTACTCTATAATTAACCCGACCTTCAAGGTCTGATATGAGGATGGGGATACAGGAATCCTCTTTCCCAAAAACTTTTGTAATTAATTTATGATATCACCATCATGTATAGCTCGTTAAGAGCTTTTATGCAATATAAATTTTACCTCAATTAAATTTTTGGATTGAAAGTTATGGCCTGCTAAATTTAGAACAATTACAAGATGTCATGTTACATCAATGTGTACCCCACATGGAAGTCATGTGTACTTTATGTATCTCCATCACATCCTCATGAGTAGTCCACATCATGCCCCATTTCCCCTTGAACAAGGTTCCATGGTAATTCCACCTTCCAATCTGTGTGGTTTTAATTGTTGTGGTATACGATTTTGGACCCCCCCCCCCCCCCTTCAAGAGGAACAAAGGGGGCCCCGAGATGAATCACAACCATTGATCGATCTCGCCTCAGTCAAGTTATCCAGAAGTGGCACCCAATTAAAAGGGGGACCCATATTGGGAATATTCACATCAAACCACCCACTCTTAACCCATGGAGGATCAGGGAGGCCCAAAGTGATCATGGGTCATGGATCCAAGCCCCATACAATCACGTCATTTAAAGGAACTCAATTGATAAACAATGGCAGTTCCTATGTGGCTCCCATGTCACTTGTGAAATCAACGAAATCAATGTGGCATCTATGTGACCAATACCATACCTCTGTGGTGCTTTTTACCTCACACCAGCTTGAGGGTCCCAAAGGCTCGGCCCCTTCGTGTTTTGTTATTGATCTACATTATATCTGATTCTAAGGGAAATCCATATGCACGCAATTGTGCCATATTAGCACACCCCTAGACCCCCCATATGTTGAATATAACCTCTGCTCATAGATAATTCAACCTCACATAGATATTCACCCAAGCAGAGCCCGCCCGAAATAACTACATTGTCTACAAAATATGATTCAATAATGATCCGACTTATTTTCCTAAGTTGCAGAACCCACCATCATTGGATGTCCCAAATACCAAATGCTTCACTGGCTCATGGTGATCTAGCCTTGCATAAGAGTTCCCACTTAATAAGGTCCCACACTGTATAATGTTCTTGCATTGAGTCACCATAGAAATCCAAACCATCTTACATCAGTGTCCTTTCGATTGTGCATATGTGATGATTGGTTGGATGCCCATATCACCATATTGATATCTAGATGTGACAATCATTGGGGATTTGAAAATATATTCAGCCTAGATGCATGGTTCATCCAAGAACCTGCATCTGCCCCTAGATATAAGTGTAGATTACAACCAAATTTATAGGAAGGAAAAATTGAAAGATTTATACTAGAATTTCCTTAAGGTAGGACATTGTCTATATCACTAATTCGCCAGGAATGAAAGCCTAAATTTAATCATTGACCATTCAAGGAACATACTAAGACCATAATATAATTAATGGCTCTAGGAAACCTACCTTATTTCAAATACAAAATAATGTTAAGAAATGGATTCAATAGCCAAATTTTACAGGAAATCACATACCATGCTTCCTATGTGAAAATCATGACGCTACAACATTATATAGGCATACCTAACCACAAAATGCTCTCATTGTTCTTAAAAAAACAAGTGACTATCAGATCTACCAAGTTTTTATGCATTATACAGTACCTAAGTTTTCCTTCTTATCATGTGAATAATTATACAAACTTAGCAAAGCATAGAACCATAAAGTTCATGAACATATCAAATAAATAAAATCATATACCATAGTAAATTAGAAAGCATGCACATTCATATCCATAACTTTGTAATCCATGAGGATAACAATAAACACATAGATCCATAAGTTCAACATAACCATGAAGGCATATAGAGAAAATTATTCATCACGAACATACAAAGATCTCAACAACCTTCCATAGATAGCGCTAATCCATACACTTGTATAACAAATATCATACAATGTTCATCATCCATTATACAAATGGATACAATAAAATATACACTTATCTATTCAACTTGAATGACTGGAAACTAAAGGAAGGACTTCAACTCTCCACCCAAATATAGGCTGGCTACACTGTAATCTTTATTGCAGCTAACCACCCTCAATCTAGATTCAGAATCCAATGAGTTTTTTTATCAAGCGAATTTCACATTGATATTCAATCAAATCGACAAAAGGAGGAATTCATTGTCTAGTTGTTTTATTAATTATTTTGTGATAGTAAGCACCACAATGACATTTTGCCTCACTGAAATCAATCGTATGGATTTAACGAAGTCTCATATGAAGTTTTTCTCAATTCAAAGAGAATGATTTCACTATATAGGTGGTTTATCAGTTGGATTTTCAAGGAATGCACTGCAGGAGTCTAAAGTTAATTTTCCATGTGGTTTATCAACTTACTTGGCAAGCACTAAGTGGTTTATCAGCTTGCTCAGCAAGCACTTATTTGTTTATCAGCCCTTTTTAGTAAGCACCACAGTAGCTCAACTTACCTACCTAGTGGTTTATAAACCTTTCAACAAGCACCTAAGTGGCTTATCAACCCATTCAAAATGCTCTAAGTGGTCTATTAGCTTCCAGCAATCACTTTTATCAACTTACTTAACAAGTGCTAAGTGAATCAAATCTCCATTGAGCCTTTTGATGAGCCCCAGAAATGGGTAATTATATGGGCTCATTTGGCCTCCTAAATCAACTTAATCCACCATTCTCATTGGTTTATTGCATGCTTTTTATTATATTTATGCTAATAGAGTGAATTGGGCTAGTCATTATGCCATGAAGTCTAATGTGTGCTTTATGCAGATTTTGTAGAAATTTCACCTATAGAACAAACTGATATATGCAATGTCCTAAAGCATAATACTTTTTCTACTTCTACAAAACATTAAGTGGAAGCATAATCAAATTCATGAGCAACATCAAGTAGAAACATGCATAACTGATCAAGAGAAATAATCACACATAACACAAGGTACATCCAGGGGAAAGCACCAGCATAAAACCCCAACCATGTATTATCAATCAAGTGGAAATCCTCTTCATGATACAAGAAGAATTAGCTCTCAAGCTATTCAGTTTTCAATGAACTATGAAGATATGAAGATATGTCTCATGAACCACCCAAGCCCTGTTTATATAGGCTTTCCCTATGGTCCTTACATAGTTTTCTCAGGAAATAATAGCAAAATCATATGCTATTAATTCCAACATACCAAAAACAACCAATGGTCCAACTACGTATTCCTTGAGAACACTAGTTCCTCAACCATGCAAAAAACTACTTACTAGAAATAGTTAAGCATCTGATAGTACATTTTCCCACATCTGATCTCAACTGGGTCTCTAACAGAACTGACATGCAACAGTTATCCATGAGTGAATCCTCGGTTATATAAAATAATAGTTGTCACATGCATGCAAGCATTAACAAACTATATTTTATTATTTTAACAACTTGTTAAAATAATCTAACTGGACTTGACTAGTTAGAACTAACTCAACTAATTCTCTCATTAGAGAACTGAACCTTATCTTCTTTAATCAAGGGATAAATTCCTAAATCAAGGGAGAAAATAATTGCATGATCTCACAAAGACTTCAAGTTTAATTTTTCATAGTTAATTAACTCATGGAGATTAATTAATTAATATTTTAAACTATTGTTAAGACCAAAATTAATTTTACTTCCTATAGATAGACTAGGGACTAATATAAATAGGAAGGGACCCAAAAAATGCTACTTTTAGAACTTTCTATTTTTAGCAGTTTTACCTCTCACCCAATGTGGCCAATGACCTCACTAGCCAAACTGTTATTTTTAGACATGCTATTTTTAGCAGGTCTATTTTTAGCACATTCTAAATTTAACATTTATTGTTGCACATTTTTCAACATTACTGGTCATTGCCTTGCTGTTAGAACCTAATGAACGGTTGAAATTTGCATGGCTTATCTGTGTGACCTACTTTTTAGGATTGAAAATTTTAAATCTACTCTCTGAATTTTTTTTCTATGCTTTGGATATGTGTTGCCTTTTTTTCTGCTAACTGGTTCTGGTCTAGATCTATCTTCTGGTGCCTGATTTCCTTAGATTGAATTTGTTTTGTTGAGAGAGGTTTTTGACTTTTTTTGGGCATTTATTCTCTTATTTCTTTCTGATCCATTGGAGATCTATTGGATCTATTTTTTATGTTGTTGCTAGCTACTTATCTCTGTTGGCCTAATCCATTTCTAATTAGTTCCTTTGAGGTCTTTCATAGCTGCTTCCTTTCAAGGATATCTTTATGGTCTTTTGGTGCTTTGGTTGAGGTTCGTGTTCTCATATCTAGATGTCATTTTCATATTTGTTTGGCTACTTTCAGTGACTTTTTACGTGTGTTTCATATCCCACTTTTGGATCCTTTTGCCCTTTGTCTGGTTTTGTCACTTGTTTCCAAATGATCTCTTTCTTATCTTATTTATTTTTTCCATGATTGGTGGTGTTGTGATTGGTTACGTAGTGGCCATCTAGAAAATTTTATTTGAGTGTGTTTATATGGCTTCGTATTACCCTCATTTAATCTTGTCTAGGACTTCCTACCTGTAGGGTCTGTTTTTTAACCTTTGTAGAACATTGGCCTTTTGTCTTGTCAATTTAACGTCTTAAATTTCTCTACATAAATTATCAATATGGGTATCGTAAACTAATGAAGTGTGGTGCACCATATGTGCTTAGTTAACATTTTTCTTACTTTGTTGTTTTATAGATTTTATTTTGTTTTTGTTGATCTCCTAAAGTGTCTAATGCAAATGGAAATCCTATTCTAAGGTCTTAAGAATACTTTTAAAGATCAAGTATGGATGTAGATTTCAAGACAAGGTTTATGTCTCTAATGGTAACTTCCAAAAATTAGCAATTCAAAAGATCTTAAAACATGTTATTGATGGAATTAGTATTTAAACAAAAGTGTAAGTATGAAGCTACTTCAATCAAACAAAAGATGAAATACTGATCATGAAATCATTGTCTCTACTGCTTGTCTAAATATGAAAAAAGTTAAGCTATTGCACTCAAACAAATCAAAAACCGCAAACTAATAAAAAGTAAAATCAAATCACATCATTCATAGTCTGATCCCTCGCTAGTTAGTCTAGCTATGGCTTTCAGAGGTAAGCGTCAATGAAATGAGTAATCCAATATCTAATTGCAGAAAAGTAAACTAAAATCAAATCACAACATTCATATTTCGATTCCTCACTAGTTAGTCTAGCTATGGCTTTCGGAGGTAACCGTAAATGAAATGAGCAATCCAATATCTAATTGCAGAAAAGTAAACTAAAATCAAATCACAACATTCATATTTCGATCCCTCACCAGTTAGTCTAGCTATGGATTTCGGAGGTAACCGTCAATGAAATGAGCAATCCAATATCTAATTGCAGAAAAGTAAACTAAAATCAAATCACAACATTCATATTTCGATCCCTCGCCAGTTAGTCTAGCTATGGCTTTCGGAGGTAACCGTCAATGACATGAGCAAGTTGATATCTAAACTAACTAACAAAGCAAATGAATAAGATTGAAATCAAAGCATAACTGAAATTGAAAAGCTAAAAAAAACAAAGTCAGTAGAGAGGTAAATCTCATGTCACTATTTGATGCAAAAACATGTAAAGAAAAACTTATCTACAATCAACCGGTTGAACACACTTGCATGAATTAAAATTGCATCAATGGAAAATCTAATATATCAAGCTTGAAAGCAATAAAATGACATAATGAAATCAAAGTAAAATTACAAAATAAAATATACTCTACCTTACATTCTAATGTGCTCCATGACATCTACTTCACATCTCCTTCCATGTTGAGAACATCAAAGCTTCATTCAAATTCTTCAAAATTACAAAGTACAACAAAGCTCTCTAAAGCTTTCCAAAGCCATCTCACAAGCTAACAAGCTTAAGAACTAACAAGCTGAGACTAACAAATAAAGGAGAGAGATCTCCTATTTATACAAAAAGATGAGAAGCCATCTCATTAATGAGAGTCCATGAATATCTCCCTCTACCTCTAGAGTCCTAATCAAAATAGGAACTGATAAGACACATGTCTTCTTAGAGTTACAATACAATTAGGGGATGTGACACATATCTTCATGATCCCATGATTCTTTCTACTCAAATTCGAATTTGGCCTTAGAGTGCCACATAAGGGTCTTCTAGAAGCCTCCTTTCAACCTACACATGTCAACAATCTCAACCCATTTGTTAGGTATAAGTATATGCACATTATTTCCTAATTTTTAACCACAAACTCACTTAAAAGGCTTAGAATTAATAAAGATTGGAAAAACATTAATGTGGCCCAATGATAATGAAAGTGGGATGAATGTGGTGACATAGTAGTGAAATGGAGGTGATATAATGGACATAATAGTGAAAGTGTAATGGAAA
>APFE031264218.1:290409-319792 GCA_000404065.3 Pinus taeda | reverse complement strand
GGGCATGGCTCTGATACCACGTGTAAGGACTCTCGACACCACATATCTCCACAATGGTATGATATTGTCCACTTTGGGCCTAAGCCCTCATGGATTTGCTTTTGGACTTACCCCAAAAGGCCTCATACCAATGGAGTTATTTGTCCATCCTTATATACCCATGATCCTCCCCACTTCTAGTCAATGTGGGACTTTGGTCGTATACCCAACAGAATATGGTACTTCCTTCGATCCTTTTTCACGTATGTTTTCTACTGATGAAGGAATCGTCCAATCAATGATGATGGAAGAAGAACCATGGGAATATTATTATCATCGTTCCTATCTTCTAGATCACATAGAATATTTTCGAATGAACTTAATCACCCTTTAGATGTTGATTTTCTTTCGAATTCTATTTTTATAGATATAGTAGATTCCAAGAAAAACTTGTCAAATATCGAAGAAATCATTTCTATCAATATTTCGATGAAGCCTAAAGTTGTAGAAAACATTCATCTTCGCAAATCTTGTTGTCCATCAGAACTTGATATTTATCATGCTCTCTTTCATGATTTCTGAGATATATTTGCATGGTCATATGAGGAGATGCTAGCTATTGACTCTAGTATAATTGAACATGAAATTAAAATGTATCCTGATGTCAAAACAGTGCGACAGTGCCTCCATCCTATTCATCCAAAGAAGGTTGTTGCCATTAAAACAAAAGTTGAAAAACTTTTGCATGTTGGTTTCATATACCTTGTTCCTGTTACTGATTGGGTTTCCAATATTGTTCCTGTGATGAAGAAACAAGGGACAATATGAGTGTGCATCAATTATAGGGATGTTAATCAGGCTTGTCCAAAAGACAATTATCCCACTCCCTTTATCGACTAGATTATTGATGAATTTGCCGGATGTGAAATATTTTCATTTATGGATGGCTTTTTTGGCTATAATAAGATCAATATCTGCGCAGAGGACCAATCTAAAACTAATTTTATTTGTCCATGGGGCACATTATCTTATAGAAAACTCCCTTTTGGTTTGAAGAACGCAAGGGAAACTTTTTAGAGGGAAATGAACTATGCCTTCCATGACATCGAACATATTGTTGACCCATACCTTAATGATTTACTTACTCATTCACGAAAGTGGACTGATCACCCGCAACATTTGAGAGCTATATTTCTACGGTGCTGACACTACAAAATACGACTCAATCCACACAAATGTGTGTTTTGTGTTGGTTCTAGTCATTTGCTTGGTTTCATAGTGTCTAAGGAAGTAATTCGACTCGGCCCTCTTAATTTTCAGGCAATTCTTGACTTGCTTCCACTTTCCAATCTATTACAGTTACAAAGACTCCAAGGGAAGGCTAACTTTCTGAGGAGGTTCATTCCCAATTATACTAAAATGGCTAAAGGATATAATCATCTTTTAAAAAATGGGATACCCTTCCATTGGGATAAGGTTGCGTAGGCTTCCTTTGATTCTCTTAAAGGTACCTTGATTAGAGCCTCATTAATGTATTCCCCGAATTATCAAAATGACTACTTCCTATATCTCGCCACTACAGATACAACCATTGCAATGGTTCTAGTCGAAGAAGAAGATGGAATTGAACATCCGATATATTATTTGAGTCACAATCTCAATGATAAAAAAGTTAAGTATTCTTACATTCAAAAGCTAGCTCTAGTTGCTATTCAAGTTGTGCAGAGATTTCACCGCTATATCCTACTCCAAAAGACCACTGTCATTTCGGATTGCAACCCTATGACATATATTTTGTCACGTCAATTGCTGGGGGGAAAATACTCAAAGTGGATTGTCGTTTTGCAAGAACTTGATTTGGAATTCATCAAATCCAAATCAAAGAAATCTCTAGTTTTTGTCGAGCTTCTTTGTGACCTTCCCTCTAATACCATTGATTCATCATCATAACCATCAATTCTGGATGAGCCTTTGTTCCTAATTTCGTCATCTGACCCGTGGTATGGAGATATATTGATTTATCTCTAGACCCAAACTTTTTGGACCAATACCTCTCTTTTGCAACAATGACATATTCGATACCAAGCCAAAGATTATCTGATCATTGGTGACACTCTTTATCATCGTGGTATCAATACAATTTTATGGAGGTGCCTCACACATGAGGAAGCTGAGAAAGTTTTGAATGATTTTCATTCAGGTGCCTATGGTGGACACTTATCTGTTATGCTTCCACACAAAGGATCCTTTGTACTGGTTACTTCTGATCTACCATATTCAAAGATTACATTCTTACTATCAAAAGTTGTCATGCATGCTAGATCTATGACCATATAACTAGATTACCACCTGCACCATCGCATCCCATTGTCAATGTTGGACCATTCACAAAATGGGTCGTTGACTTCATGATATGTAACCCTCACTCGACCAGGGGGCATGGGTACGTCATTGACTATTTCACAAAATGGGCCAAGGCAATGCCCACATTAAACAACAGTGGTGAGATGGTTACACTTTTCTTTTTCAACCACATGGTTACCCAATTTGGCGTACCACAGGCTATAGTTATAGATCATTGGTCGCATTTTCACAATCACATGATGAATGAGTTAACTGCCAAGTTAGGACTTTCACATGATAGTTATACTCCTTATTATTCACAACATAATGGACAAGTTGAGGCCATCAACAAAGTCCTTAAGTGAATTCTTCAAAGAATGATAGGGGTTCATAAACAAAACTGGCATTTAATCATGTACTCTGCTTTATGGGCATACTGAACTTTAGTAAGGAATGCAACTGGATTCACACCCTTCCAATTGGTTTATGGTCTGGAGGCAATCTTGCCAATACAATGTGAAATTTCATCTCTTAAACTCATAATTTACCTGTTGCCTGACACTTCAAATGAAGAAGCATGTTTCTTAGAACTCATCCATCTGGATGAAACCTGTCGTGAAGCTGCATCAGCTAACGAAGCACATAAGAAACAAATTAAGGCGCAATACAACCGAAATGTCAAGCCTCGCATTTTATTAGAAGGAGACCTAGTCTTACTTTATGATCAGGAAGTTGATAAATTAAGAGAAGGAAAATTTGAACCACTATGGATGGACCCTTATATTGTCAAGTGTGTTTTGGCAAAAGGTGCCTACGAGTTGGTGGATTATGATGGAATTCCATTGTCACATCCCCGAAACGGGTTGTATCTAAAAGTTACTATGCTTAATTGAGTGTAGTAAAATCACTCTATATATGCTTTAATTGCATGTGTGTGTGTCAGTGTGTCTTTTAGAGTTTTTATGTGGTTAGTAATATTCTTTTCGCCTATGGTGCTAGTCATAGTACGCAAAACCTATCTTCTGCAACATGGCCATTTCTGCTCCAAGTGGCAAGTTAGTGATTTTTCAAGGGATTTGTATCAGTTGTTATATGAACAATATCGTTGAGTATAGTGCATTGATTGAACTTCTCTCTAATGCCATTTCACTTGCCATTCGCTACATCATTAGGTTAGACTCACAACTCATCATACTATAAATTACAAGTGTTTATACCATCTGAAACCCAACTATTCTTTGCAAGTTCCTTAGAGCTTGTCTTTTGGAAAGACATTTTGAGTACATTCAATATCAACATATTTCCATAAAATTTAACACATTAATGAATTTGTTAGCAAACTGTGTTAAACAGACATTTGCGACACGTGTAAAAGTAAATTTTCAATTCACATCATTAGTTAAATCAGATTGCACATAACCATATATAAAAACTTTGAAAGTAAAAATAGATAGATGTTTTAAAAAGTTTTACAAAATTTGTGTCCAAGACATGTTTGGTCATCTGACCTAAAAACTCAAAAAGCATACAAAAATCATCCTAAGTAGACCTAATGATGCTCATGATAACAAATCACAGCCTGAGATATCATGCACAATAGCCTCATCTAATGGCTAGGAACATCAATAATATGGTGTTACAACCTCATAGGTAACTCCTCGATTCAGACATCTAGAATACTGAGGGTTAGCCCCTCTACATGATCCTGTAACTCTACTAGTGTCTCGGTTAAAGTGAAATCCTAGAGAACTTCCCTCCCTACATTTCTCTGCCCTGGTCCACCTGCTTCCTATTTATGTTCCATAGTTTGAATAGTACCAACATCTGTATGCATGAGAATGATTTTAGTTTAGTCTTGGAAACATCAAAAACACAAAAACATGTAGAAACTTAAAAATAAAAAACATTTGGTAATTTTTTTTATATATAGCACCCCGTCAAGCATCTACTGGTAAACTCAACTCTGGATCTCCACGAAAATTTATGAAACTTTCCCAACGAAGCCTAGGCAGGGATACAATGCACTACATAGTATCTACCCTTCTATTTGGGTGCTCTGCAGTGCAGTTTTTGATGTGGAAGGTTGCGCCAATCCCAGGGAAAAATATACTAACCCTAGGGACCCTAAAAACCTAAAAATTTTTCCTGAAACTATAAAATAATGACATGAAAATAAAGAGGAGGGGTAGATATTCTACCTAGTCTGGAAAACATGAGAAATGATCCACAAAATCTCTCACAATCAGCTGCTAAAGATTGAGGTAAAAAGTTTTTTCAGAGCACAAACTGAATGGTAAATATCAAAAGGTGAAAATGACATGGAAAAATTCTTATTTTATGTTTCTTTCATGATCATTAAATGAATACAATTTAGCATTTACCTATTTTTACCAATGAAACAAGTATGTTTGATCCATTTGGTGTTGCTTTGAACATATTTATTGTTGACTTACTGAATTTGATGTACACAATTGTGAATTGTACTTTGACCGCAGAGCATACTTTTATCTCTTTTTCAAGCTCTTCTAAACATCAAAAAAGGAGCCCCCATGTAGTCCTCTTTAATCTCTTTTCAGACTCTCGAAATATGAAAAGATTTCCGAGAGCTTTTCCTTTTCAGATCGTTAATGGATTGGAAACGACATGTACTTAATATAAGTTTAACCCTTTTCTCGATTGAGATAGATTATTTACGAAAAAGGAATACACTGATAAAAAATGGTCAATAGGTTCTCTCTCATATTATTTTATGCTTTTTCTGACTTGAGAGAGAAATCTACGAAAACGAACTTGTGGAGTTTTCTTTTTGTCCATTTTCAAACTCTCTAAACATGAAAAGTACAGAGTTATCATTGTCGTTAAACTCGTTAAAACATCAAATAGCGACAAACTTGTCCATCATGAGAAGAAAGAGTTTCACCTTCGTTAGACTCGTTAAAACATCACATAGCGATGGATTCACCCAAAGGGTGGAATTATACAACAATCATATGTTATTATCCTCAATATTTGTAAACAATAAAGAGGTACTGGTCAGCAATAACGAGGGAAAATGGGAAAAGGGGTAAACCACTTTATGGTAGCATGTCTCTCTTGAACATGACACTTTCACTTCATCTTTGTGACTACTTGGGTTGGGTTATCTTCTTTATGGTTATCACACCTATGGTCTATCATACAATCCATTACTTTGGTTTTGGGTCAATGCTGCCAATTCATTCAGTGTGCTGACATGTTCAAGAGAAGTCACTCAGTTAAAATTCAACCTTTGCAATACTCATAAACCTTCATTTTCATGACTGCCATTCCTTAACCTTGTGTCGCCAGTCACATTCCGTCTCAAAAAATCATTACACTCGTTTCCTGTCGTTGATGTGGGATACATCAAGACCCTCCTCCAACGAGTTTCTTCTTGTCAACGTCAACACATTATCCAAGAAGTTGACTTAGAAACACCCTTTTAGTAACTTGGAGCTTGCATACATCAATGGTAAGTTTCTCACTTCTGGTGATAGGTTGACATCACTGGCCTTCGACCAAAAGACTTTGTATGGTGTTTGATATCAAAACATCCATTCACACCAAGCAGAATGTACTGCAGTACCTTGAGGATCATTATCGGTGATTTCTCTCATGTCTTTTAACGACTTACATCATTAGTTGGCAATCAAATGGTGTCTCCCCATGTTTGACTTCAAATCACATATTCACATGGTTAGACTCATACTTGAGCGAATGATTGAACGATATAGAAGACTCTGGATCTAGTTTCATCCATCTGGGCTGTGATTTTAGGAGAGTACCAAATCATCCATACAGTGGCTTTACACTGATGTTCATCCCATGATGGGTCTATATCTGTAGACGACTATCTACGTACATGTAATGAAAGTTTATATGTTGAGCATGGGTATGCCTTCCCTCAATGGTTCATGAAAAAATGAAAATATCATGATATTATGTATTGTAATTGATGCAGGTTACCGTCTGCTTTAGAACCTCTGCATCACATCGTAAAGCATATCACTCGGCATTATCATTTTCAAATTCATGATTTAGGGGGCAACTGTTACAGGTCTATTTGGGCACCTCACTCCGATTATTTAGATCAGTACTTTTAGGGCTCATCAAACCCTAATTTTGTTGCTACATGCATGTTCGGTCAATTTAATTTCTTAAATTGCTAACATAAATTATTGACCAGGGTTACTAAACTGATGAAGTGTGGTGCAAAATATTCACTTAGTTAACCTTGTTTCTTACTTCATTAAGTATGCTTTTGTATTGTTTTGAGGGTTTTGTCTTTTATGCATAATGATTTTAATGGATGTTAAGTGTCAATGATCAACTAAGTCTAATGGATGTTTAATATAAAAACTAATTTCTAAGAAGGAAGAAAAGGAAATGTGCTTCAACTAACTTAATTTACATAAAATTAAATAAAAGACTTGAATGGTTAGTCTAATCTAGGCCAGCACTGTGTGTATGAAAAGAAAAGCATTATTCTAGATACAATTATATTCATTGATAAGATGAAAATGAAATCACTTCCTATCCTATCCTTGAAAACTCTTGATCAAAAATAAAATTAATCCTACTCTATGAAATGAAAGCAAGCAATATAAAAGAAACTATGATCTACTACATGCTCAAATACTATTGTTAACATTCAATATAGGAAGATGTCAAAATCATCTTCTTGAAATGACTTAAGCAATTGAGTATACATTAGATGTGGTATAAGAAATAATAATAAAAGCATGGAAATGAAAACTTGTAGCTACTATGTTATCTAATGCCTCTTAGGTAACCAAAATTGGAAGAACTACCTTCTTGGACTTGTTGATCATGAGATTACACAATAGATGAAATCTTAATCTAAAAAGCATGACAAAAGCATAAGGAAAGAAACTAAATCATTGTTTATTACTAATGCCTCAAGTAACCAATATTGGAAAATAGTTGAATGCTACCTTATTGAGAATCTCTTTGGAAAACATAGGGTTAAATAGTTAATGTAAAGCTGAATATAAGAAAGCATTATAAAGACATGTGAAAGAAAACTAAGTCACTGTATACTCTAATGCTTCAAGCAATCCAATTTTAGAAAATAGATAAAACACTACTTTCTTGAGATGTTCTTAGGAAACATAAAATTACATAGTGAGGTAAATCTACATTTGAAAATTAAAATAACATTTGCAATGGAAAGCTAAACTATTTGCATAAATTAAAGTAAAACAAACTAATTAATCTTACAAATTTACAAAGGGATGCACATGGTTGATGGGGGCCCTTCCATTGTCAAATAGCATTCCAACTCGCAAAACTCACATTCTAAAATTCAATACTAGAAAAGAACCTTCTTTATTGATAAACTCACAACTTTACACAATGGAAATCTACACTCTTAATCTCATTACATCAATATCTCTTCACTTTACAACCCACTCCATCTCAAGCCTTGTTACAAAACATTCTATAATTATTTCTCTTCTTTTCCTCTTTTTCACTCCTTTGATAGGAGAAAACTTCCCCTATTTATACAAAAAGATGAGAAGCTATCTCATTAATGAGAATCCATGAATCTCTCCCTATATCTATAGAGTTACAATTAAAATAGGAAATGCTAAGATACATGTCTTCTTAGAGTTTCAATACAAATAGGAAATGAGACACATATCCTTATGATCCCATGATCTTCTCCACTCAAATTCGAATTTGGTTTTGGGAGGCCACATAAAGGTCTTTTAGAAGCTTCCTTTTGACCTACACATGTCAACAATCTCATCCCACTTGTGAGGTATAAGCATATGCACATTATTTTCTAATTTTTAACCATAAATTCATTTAAAAACGCTAAGAATTAATATTATTTAGAAAAACATAAATGTGACCCAATAATGATAACGGTAAAGTAAATGTAATAAATAGAGGTGGAGTGAAGGTGACAATATGGAAATATAAGTGAAAATGTAATGGAAGTGAATGACAGTTTGAAGGCCCAACAATGCCCTAGACAAGTCATCACACTGGATGTCATCATTCCTGAGAGTTTCTTAGCCTAAACGCATCCTAAAATGACTCCTTGAGGGACCAACACAATCTTGGTCAAGGGTAAGTGCATTGTATAGAAATTAGGCCCATTCAAGCCTGATTTGCATAGAACCTAGGTCCACTTTGACCTACACTAGGTGAGATTGAGTGAAATATTCATAGGGTTTTGGGAATATTCTTTCATTCTGGACCATTCTAGAATATTCTCACCTCTTATCCTCTCCTATGAGCTTGAAATTGGATAGGGAATGAATCAAATAACCTCCTATCCTCT
The DNA here is from genome assembly GCA_000404065.3 of Pinus taeda. NCBI lineage: Eukaryota > Viridiplantae > Streptophyta > Pinopsida > Pinales > Pinaceae > Pinus > Pinus taeda. Next base: position 311,139 of record APFE031264218.1, on the reverse strand, counting down.
CATCCCTTCCTCCATGGAAACTAACTCCCAAATTGGAAATCCATTCAATGCCCAATTTATGGCAAAACCACCTCCATTTCCCTATAAATTGAGCACTCATCATAGTGATTAGGGGCTAGACTTTGAGAATTTGTAAGGAGATACTATTGGTTTGAGGTTTGAGATTGTAAGAAAGTAATGTTATGCTGCCAGAGTGTTGTGCTTATGGTCTAGATAAGGATGGAACTCAAGATGGATGAGTGACATGGGATCAGACTTCTTGGTTGTAACTCTTCCTTCTACTTAATAAAGTTGTTTACACCTTTAACCATATTATTGTCTTTATGTATGATGATTATATGTGTAAATTCTTTTGATTCCATTTTCTTATAGTAGATAGATCTCTTTCTTTGATTGGTTTTTGTCCTTTGCTTATGATTGCAGGTACTTATCGAGCAGATTTAGTTCAAGAAGGAGTGATGGGAGCTATTCAAAGGAGACAAAGGGAAGAAAATGATAACAAGTAGGACCCTTGTCTTATTTATATTCTATAAAAAAAGGTTAAACTCTTTAAATCTGTTGTTCTAAGTGTAGCTACCCACCTAGGGAATTGTATTTATCTGTACATGCAAAATTCCACATAACAGATAAGGTGGAACACTAGATATGGAACCTCATCCAAGCATGATGAATGGGAGAACTGTGCCTTGGTTGGAGAGCAAAAGAAAGGGGAAAGGAAGAAATCCCAATCTAAAGGAGATTCCACTTTGGCAGGCAAGAAGAAGGACTTTTCAAAGATTAAGTGTTTTCACTGTCATGAGTTGGGACATTATGCCACAAAGTGTCCACACAAGAAGGCCAACAACAATCCATCAGGAGGAGAGGCAGGTGAAGCTCTAGCTTCACAATTTGGGTTAGATTTCACCCTCATTGGATGCATGGTGACATCATTGATGGGTAGTGTGTGGTATCTAGATAGTGAAGCCTCATTGGTTATGATGGAAACAAATAATTTCTTAGTGACTTGGACGAGAATGACCTATAGATACTCATTGAGATGGGAGACGATGGAAAGTATAGCATGACCGAAATTGGTATTGTTTCTTTTCAGAGGGAGTCTAGTTCTCCTCTCACGTTAAAAGATGCCATGTATGTTCTAGGTCTATAGAAGAATTTAGTTTCAGTCGCTATGTTGGAAGATCGTGGCTATGATGTGATATTTAGCAAAAGAAAGGCTTTCTTTCATCACATAGCTAGAGGAAAGTGAAGTAGATCAGGGTTCACATGAAGAACCTCTACAAATTATATGTAGAATACTTTGTTGCGTTGAGCACAAAAGAAGAAAAGGTGCAGATCCAAGAAATCGATGAAATATGGCATAGAAGATTGGGCCATTTGTATCATAGAGCCTTGAAAATCATGCAAAAGATTTCCACAGGACTTCCCAAGCGTGCACTAGAGTAGAGAGATACATGCAAAGGGTGTACATTGGGGAAGTACACCAAAACCACCTTTCATAATAAGGACAGTCTAGCACAAGTGATCCTTGAAGAGTTCACTGAGATGTGTGTGGACCATTCTTGACAACCTCCACGACCAAACACAAGTATTATGTGATATTTGTAGATGATTTCTCATGTAAGTGCTAGATATTCTTCATTCAAAAGAAGGACCAGACATTCTAAAAATTTTGTGAAGTTAAAGCACTTGTTGAGAAAGACACTTCTAGGAATGTGAAGGCTCTCAGGAGTGATAACAGTGGAGAATATGTGTTGGATCAGTTTAGTAAATTCTATGCATTAGAATACATTCGATAGGAGTTAATAGAACCCCATACCCCATAGTGGAATGGGGTTGCTGAAAGGAAGAAAATAAGTATCGTGAGAGTTGCACGAGCGTTGTTGTATGATCAGGGCTTATAATTACACTTGTGAGTTGAACCATGCAACACAATAGTATATGTGTAGAACAAGAGTCCTCATCAGATGCTCAGGATCAGTACACTAGAAGAATCGTTTTTAGGGAAGAAACCAAATGTGTCACACTTTATGAAGGGCATTTCGACAATCCATGCCAACCTTGGCTCATTATAAAATGCATCGGAAATCACAAATCAACATTATATTAGAGTAGATGTTCTTTTTGTATATATCCATTGATATGTCAAAGGCGAACACTATGCAACTCACATTTCAAGGCCTCACTAGTGTTGTGTTAGAGTGGAAATTTTCAAAGGCCATGCATGATATATGTAGACATAAATTGGTAGCCTCAAAGGCAAAAACGAAAATCACGAGTAGTTGATTTTTGGATCCTCAAAGGCGCACCAAGAAATGTTGTATGAAGGATTCCGATAAGGACTGTGTAACTAACGTGCACATTATTGTTGTAATTTATCACTTATGTACCCAAAGGCATAGAGGAATTTCTTTGGGGAGTTTTTGTGGCAATCAACATAGCTCAGCATCAAAGTGAAACGGATATGTTTTTGCACAAAGGTGGATGATTAAAAGAAAATGTTGTTTGAAATTGATATTCTGGAACATATATTAAGGGTAGTTAAGATATGGGTTGATGGCATTAAAATTCATAGTTGGAGCTACATGTCAAGGATAGATAGGATGCATGGAATGCATGCTAGTTATGCCACATATTGGCATGAGTTGAGAAATTTCATCAACGTTGTATGCACTTAAAAAACTAACACACACTCCAGGGGTACGATGGAAGAATTTTAGACTACGAGCCGATGTTAATGTCCAAGAAAATATTTTGTAGATGTTGATGTGTGTTGGAAATACTAAGAGGGGGCTAACTAGTATTCTTTAGCAATTCTCACTTTTTAAACTTTTTAAATAATTATTTAATCTTCAATTATTATTAATGTTTATGCAGTAATAAGAGTAAATAAAAGAACACAATAGACACAATAATTTTAGCTGGAAAACCCCCTCCAGGTCAAAAACCACCTAATGATTTTCTAATAAATTCTTTAATCTTCAGCCACAACTCAAATGAAAGAAAAAACTTCCTAGAATTCTGGAAAAGAATTCTTCTCCATCTCCCACTAGAAGGATGCACCAACACCCTAGTTTCTTCAGTAGTCAACTAAATGTATGCCACAATATCCTAGACCAACCTACCACCTTGAAGTGTTCACAAGCTCCAACATGTAGGCGGAATCATGGACTAGCATAGCACCTCCTGGCACCCTATAATGACTGAAATGAGACAAGAGTGTGGATTCCCATATCAAGGACAATGCTCAATGATACAATATGATTTACAATGATTTTGACTAAACACCGAATCACACTATGATCTGCAGCCCACCCATGACATCATCCCAACAAAGACTTATATACCTCCCAATAATGCCTTTTCAACTCTAGGAAGATTGACTCTTTTACAATAATGACTCTTCCAATGATGACACTTTTACAAATGAATCTTTTACAACTTTACAATGATGAATCTTGGCCTTGACACTTCTTCACAATATAAGGATGGTTGCCATGTCTTCAAAGCATGTCCTGTTGCAATTATTCCTTTTCTTTGATACTTCTTCTATTGAATTCTTTCTTGAAGTTTTACTTGAATCTTCTTCTACTTGCATGCAAAATTTTCTCAGTGAAACCAATCCCAAAACAAAACAAAATACCCTTCAACTTACGTCTACATGCAAAACAAATGTAACTGCATAATAATGAATAAATACAAATTAAAATTACAATTCACACCTGAAGTGTGCTTGTCACTTTTTTTGTTCACTTGTTGCAGCAATAGAAAAAGACTCCCACTCTTGATATAGTCCTTGACTCTTTGCAAGACTATATCCAAAACTAACCTAAAAATATATACGATAAAAACTGATGACATACCCTAGAATTGTGATGGACCAAGTTCTAGGTACAATAACAGAGACAATTCTATCAACTATGAAAATACAAGTAACATGAACTTACAACATCATATAGATTTAACAAGCTTGGTGTAGCATCAAATGTGTAGTATCAAGAATAGGACATCTGAAATGTGGTGTCAAAACTAATTATTACATATAGAGACATAGAGATATAATCAAGACCCTGTATGTACTTAAGCTATCCTACAAAAACATATGTCAGAGATGATACTCATATTTCAAATATAAAAAATAATCATATATACCTTGATGTAGGAGACTTACCATTGACTATTGATGTGTGGTCCCTAGTACAATGATCCTTTAATGCGTGATCCTTCTAGGAGCTCGATATTAAATCTGTTGTATATATGTAATTGCGAATCTCTAGTGTCTGAAATTTGATCCTGAGGTATCCCTTTGAGTCCTATTTCCAAACCCATAGGTCTGATGAAGATTGGATTCTTCAAGAAATAGTTATGCCCATTATTCCACGATGACTTGATTATAGACTAGTTCAGTAGAGCTAAGTTGTACGAAGTTCCAAGTGTCACCATTGAGACCTTCTTCCCTGAGAACGCTACTCAAAATACTAAACTTTGTCCTCTTTCTATGACTATTTATGAAATTTGAATCCAATGCTCAGAGAGAAACTTATGACGTTTTTCCCAACATCACCTGTTTGACATGGAATTTTGGAGCCTGCCAAAACCATAACTTACTCAGATTGTATCTTTGAAAATATAGCAAACCAAGATCTACAATTCGTTCACATTGTTCATCGTGATTTCATCTCAAATGATTTTTAGTTTCAGCTTCTAAAGCTTCGTATAAGCAAAGTTATAGCGAGAATTCCATGATGACCTATTTGAAACCACAAAATCCCTACTAGAGGAGGATATGAGCGTCATTATTTTATATGAATGTCTTTAGTTGAGAGGATCCTCAACAAGTGAATGTTGGAGGAGTTTTAGGATAAAAATAAAATATTAATTATTGAATATTCAATTACCACAACCAATTATGAGTGCCATGCCACAACCCCATAGGGTTTTAGCCCACTAACTGGGGTTACTAACTTCCAACATGAATATCTCTCAAACCGTGAAGAATTACTTAGTGTGCCATATATCAACTGAAACATATCAACAAGTAGAATACACATAGAAGATCCTTGCTCATAATAGAGTAATTTTTCGAGTCAAAATTCCCATGCAAGATTGTGGTAGCCCCTGGTGCTGCTTCGGTTGACATCAATGACAACCACTGATCAACAATCTCCCCCTTTGGCATTGATCGAAACACAAGTACTCCCCCTATGATCATCACACTTCTTCCTACTACCTTCTCTCCCCCTTTGTCATAAATGGCAAAGGGTAACTCCCTGTGACAAACATACATCTTGCGGACCTGTACACACCTCCACTCCCCCTTTCTACTTGAGTAGATAAGAGAAAGAGTCTAACGAAAACTTGGGAGAATCCCAAGCTTTTGGCAAAGATACTCAAATGCTTCATGAGGTAATGGTTTCATAAAGATGTCAAAAATTTGTTTGTTTCTGCCAATATATTCAAGCTTGATATTATTTTCGGTGACCTTCTCTCTAACGAAATGATATTTAATCAAAATATGGTTCATTTTGGAATGCATCACAGGATTCTTGGAGATATTGATGGCACTGGTGTTATCATAAAATATGGGAATAGACTCATCAAACTTGCCATGAAGATCTTGCAAAGTTTTCTTCCTCCAAAGAACTTGAGTACAACAAGCTTCTACGTGACATATTCTACTTCTGTTGTGGATAATGAGATTGAAGACTATTTTTTACTTAACCATGAAATAATACAACCACCTAGATAGAATGCTACTCCACTATGACTCTTATGATCATCAACACTTGCTGCCCAATCTGCATCAGTATAAACTTGGATGACCAGATCATTTCCTTTGGGATACCATAGACCATATTCAATTTTTCCCTTAAGATAATGAAGAATTATTTTGACGACAATAATATGAGATTATTTTGGTGCTGCTTGGAATCGTGATACTTATCCAATTGCCTTCATCACATCAGGATGCGGGGTTGTGAAATATAGGAGACTACCAATCATGGATCTATACAACCTTTGGTCCACATCCTTTGACGAATCTTCTAAGCTTAACTTGCAACCTGTTATCGTGTGGGTAAGGAGTGGCTTGCAATCATCCATCTATAATTTTTTGAGCATTTTGTTGATGTACTTGGTTTGATATATGAATATTTCTTTATCTTGCTAAGAAATCTGAATCCACAAAAACTATGTCAGCTCGGCAAGCATAGACATTTCAAATTCACTTTGCACTTTTATGGCAAAGCCTTTACTTAATATGTCATCATTGCTTCCAAAGATTATATCATTCACATAAACTTCGACAATCATTAGGTTACCTTGATTGACTTTCACATATATATTGTTGTCAGTGCTTCCTTTCTTGAATCCTTGTCGATGTAGATACTTATCAAGACCCCTAGGAGCTTGCTTGAGACCATATAGTACCTTATCTAATATGCAAAGGTAGTTTTCTTTGTTAGTGAGCAGAAAACCTTTAGTTTGTTCAATGTAAACTTCTTCTTATAATTCACCATTTAGAAAGGTTGACTTAACATCCATTTGGTAGACCTTGATTTTCCTCAAGCATGCATAAGCGAGAAACATCCTGATAGCTTCCATTCTGGGAATGGGAGAAAATGTTTCTTCAAAATTGATTCCTTCAACATGTGCATATCCTTTGCAGACTAGTCTTGCCTTATTCCTAGTAACCTGTAATCCTTCAACTATTTTTCTCCCCCCGAACCTGTAATGAAACTGCCATCTTATGTAAACTACCTTCCTGTCAATTGTAGACTAGTGCCATGTATTGTTGCATAGACTCTATTAGGGTCCTATAATAATAGGATTCATAATTTTGAATTGGTTATGTTTAGCCTTGTAATATTGTACATTTTTTTTCTTTCTGAAAAATGTTTTCCATATTAAAAATTAAAAAATGTGAAGATGGTATGTCCTAAAAGAGTAATCAAAGGACAAAATGAAAGAAAAAATATCAAAAAAGTGAAAAATATGAACCCCAAAAAGAGATAAAAATAGATCATGAAAGTGTGCAATTCGATGGTTTAATTATAATCTGTGTCTAGTACAGTGTGGAGGCAAGCAAGCACACAAAGGAAAGCGAATTGGGCGAGGAAAAATGCAACCGAGACAATGCAAGAATGGAAAGAGATGGAAAAGAAGTGGCTAAGAAGAGCAATAGAGGAGCAGGCAAAGGAGGGGAGCAGGCAAAGCAGGGAAATGGACCATCAGGTGGGTGGGGACCTCTAGCAGAGACCAATGCAAGCGAGGTAGAAATACGGGACATGAGCATATGAAGACCCTTATTGATGCGTACATGGCAGGTAATCCACCCGAGGTTAGAGTTCAAATAGAGGTTTGGGAGAGAGAACTAAATGATAGTATCACCAACCAATATATTCCCACAAAAGAATGGGAAGACATGGTACAAGACCCAGGGAACACCCGCGGTTGCCACACTCTATTCAGACAAACGATCCAGCAGTACTAGGTCATGAAGAATGTAGTGGCTCAAGCCATAGCTCAACAAAGAACATGCAGTAAACAAAGGACACGAGGCACAGGTGGAAACCAAAGTGAAGGAACCCAGCAGAGCAGATATCCTCAGAGAGATAGCAGTAATTCAGATTCAAACATACCGAAACAACCTAGCACTGAGTAGGATCGAGCAAAGTCTACAAGACATGAGGAGAAGTGAGATGTTGGGATCTAGTGTTAAAGCCCCAATCCCGGTGGAGTCCTCAAATGAGGAGTAAAACATAGGTCCAGATAAAATTTTGTTTTTATGCCAAAGCTTTTACTTTTCAAAGTTGATATTTAGTATAGATAAAATAGACAATGTTGTAAGGATGATAGAAAAAGACTTATTTAAATTTTAGGCAAATTTTAACGCTGACAGGTGGCCAACCTGGTTTCCTACAGGCAAGTTGAGGCCACCTGCTACTATTGGAAAATCTTGATTATGGCTAGTTAATATAAATAGAGAAAGTACTACCAAGATTACAAAAAAAATATTATATAACTAATAAATCACATTAATTTTAATTTACACACACACACACACACACACACACTCTCTTATCATCTCAAAACCAACCATAAATTTTAAGCATTATGTTTCACTGATATGACCTATGAATACCATGGTTCAATACCATGTGCCCTCATAAACATCGAGCTCAAAAACTACGTGTAGCTTCACCAAATCAAGTTTACCTTATTATTTTAGTTCAAAGTTATTTTTTTGAATAAAAAGTTATTTTAATTTTCTTTATTTTATTTTTAGCTTCTTACCAATATTATAAGTAGGGTTATTTTTTTATAAACATAAATAAATATTATTATTAGTGTAATTTTACAAATTATAATTATAAATGTTATGATATATTTTTTAATTATTAATAAATTATATATAATATATATATATATATATATAATATAATATTGTAATATTAATAAATTGTATACTTATTAATAACAGGACGTTGGAGATTTTAAATTTATGAAGAAGAGAGACACAATTTTCAAATTTATTTAGGAGAGAGACCAGACAATTTGTATTCAACTAGTCGAATTAAAGTTGTTGATATCAACATAAACAATGTGTTTATCATTAGTTGAGCAACTCAATGTATTTTTCTGTAAATACCAATGTGACTTTCTAACCACCACAAAAGTGGTTGTACTATTAAATGGCTTACCTAAGAAAGCAATAATGGACTTCTTTTTTTAGGTGTCAAATATGTTGATATCAACATAAATAATGTGTTTGTCATTAGTTGAGCAAATCAAATTATTTTTCTGTAAATACCAATGTGACTTCTTGACCACCACAAAAGTGGTTGTACTATTAAATAGTTTCTCTAAGAAAGCAACAATGGACTTCTTTTTTTAGGTGTTAAATATCAGTAATATAAAATTTAGAAAACTTTTCAAGGTTCTTCAAATTAAACTACCACCAAACATATATTTACTTCAAAACAATTGTGAAATCACAAGTGAAAAATAACTTTAAAATCCTTAATTAAAAAATCAATACTTAATCATAATTATAATTATAATCATTTATTATAATTATAATTCTCCTCAAAATTAACATACACAAATAATTGGCCATGGGAGATGAAATTAAACATTTAATGAGCACACACCCATAGAATGTTAGAAAAAAAAAAAAAACCCTCATCAAGTTAACTTGGCCTTATCATACATTAAGAGTTTGGTTTGGTGATAAGGCATATAAATATTTTGTTATATCCAGGGACTAAGTAATAGTGTAGCTACACCAATAAAAAAATAAAAATCTCTTTTATAAAGGATTTTAGTAACTCACTAGGTTGCAGTTGACCATTCTTATACCTATTGTAAGAAATTGTCCTGGGGTTAGTTTAGATAACTACACACTAGTTATTATGGAATGAGTCACCTAATATATGCACACGCTCTGGAGTAACCTTGGTATTTTAATCAGTAACTATGTTACTATGCCACTTATATCTTAAGAGATATGCCTCCGAGTGGGCATTATTGCTCGTTGTTATATGTGGATCAAATGATTGTCTACAACTTTTCATATCATTAAATTTCCAAAATTGTTTTGGTTTTCATGTCAAGAAATTAATTTTCACATTTTTCCAAGCAGAAATAGATTTCACGATGTAATTTTATGGGAGGTCATAAATGATGTTGTCGCTTTCTAATCAGGTGATAGATTTTAAGGTTTAAATTTGTGAGATAGATTTTAAGGTTTTAAATAATCTAAACCCTTTTTACTGTGGGATAGATTATATAAATGTTATTTTTATATTCAACGTATTAATTTATAATATACCTTTTAATATTTAATGTTGTAGTTGTCTAGTTTTTCATAAAATTTCAAAGTTGTTTAACTCCCATTCTAACGTGGTTACTTGACATGCAACAAGGCATTGGTTGTTTTCACTATTGATTTGAGGATTTGTTTAATAAAAAAAATATTAAACTCGCGAATTGGATTTGTGGTGGTTTTATTTAGTAATGGTGCTGCGACCACACTTTTCTTTTCCCCCATTAAAAGAGTCATATAATTATTCCACAACGTAGTTCTAGTGCCCAACACCAACATTAGATGCATAAACATCCATAATCGCTCACAAATCTAAGATATGTATAATATAGTGCACATTCTGTAAGTAAAAAAATTTGGCAGTCTGTTCGAAATAGAACACTGGTTATGTAGCACTACATAAATATACATAACAATTTTTGTGGAAGTAGAGAGAAATTAAAAACATAATTTTTCATATTTTTTTTATACAAATTAGACCATTTCACTTATCAGCCAATTTCAATAATTTAGTCAATAGCCTATTTGGTACTTTTAAGTCACTCTGAACTATATAATCAAGCATCTACCGACGAATTTTGGGGAGATCTGAGGCCGAAAATGAGGGGTTATTGTTGTTAAATTTTAGTAGAATTTCAAGGATTGATTGTTCTTAATTCCAGGGGCATGGTAGTGGCCTATAAGGTCTCAAAGAGTTTGAGTACAAGCTCTAATACCACATGTGAGGACTTAATATAGGCCTTCTAACTAAACCAAATTTATCATTCAATTTAACTACAATAATAATAAAATAACATGTTTATAACTCTACATATACTTAATAAAAACATACAAGTAAAAGTTTATCAACAACATATTAAACTTATAAAAAATAATCAGTTTTGAAACAATTTACATAAATAAAATAACCAATGGAAGAGTACCTATTCCAATGGCTTGGTTGGGATGCTCCTACTGGCTACTTGACTGAATTTACCCCCCATCCAACTAGGAATAATTTCCTAGCCCATGTAACCTTTAGAGGTTCCCCAACCTTTCAAACCCAAGTCTAACTAGCGGTAGTGTGTCCAAGTTAAAACCAACATTCTTCAATAGATCCAAGTTTGATTTCTCTCATTTTTCTCTCCATTGACTCCCTTCTCCTTCTCAAGATTCCTTGCCCCAATAAAATCCTCCAATGCCAAAATAAGGTATAAGGATTCTCCCCTTGCTAGTCTCATCCTCATTCCCTTTATGCCTCTTCCTTTTATCCACCTCAACCACCTAGCATCATCATGAATATTCGTCCTTTTAATTTAATAACCTTGACATTACTTTCCATATTTTATCCCAAAATAAATTTGAGAAGACACATTGGGAATGGAAATATTAATATTTAATTCAGAATTAAATTGGAGAAGACAACTTGGAAAACTTTAGGAAGTGAAATATTGATATGTAAATTAGAAATAAATTGGAGAAGACCATATCTTATCCAAAAGTAAATTTGAGAAGACACCTCGAGAATTCAATAATAACAAATAATAAAAGTTATATCAGTAAAATAAAATTACAGATTTACATTTGTACGTATATACCAATATTACTTAATAATTATATGTCAATATTTCCAAGTTAAGTAAACACTAATCAAAATTAACATGATAGGATCAAGTAGGGCATTATAGTAGTTATTAAATACACTACCTACGACAAAGAACTTTATGCCCTAATGTAAGATGTGAAAAAGTGTAAACACTATATGATGGGAAAAGTATACAATAATCCACAAATATCACCAACTGTTATAGTATTTGCAAGCCTGTAGTAAGCTAAAATAGACTAGGCATTACAAGTGGATGGGGATTTTAGAACAATTCCATTTAGTGATAAAGTATAATAAGGGAACCATAAACAAGTAGGTTTACATGCTTTTGAGTCCACCCACATCAAATATCATATATTTGAGAATTTTGATGAAAATGGAGTTATTCGTCGATGATGCACATAGAGAGACATATTTAGAGGATGAGGATTTCGAGAAGGTGTTTCAACAATTGTAGATTCAGAGCCATTTGTATGATGGCGAAAATATAGTTGAATACCATCTCCAAGACAAATTACTCTATAGTCTAGATAATTTATGTATTCCTAAAGGTGATTGATTGCAACTAATTAGATAGTATCATGCCTTCAAGGTCGCACAACACTTTGGTTTAGGGAAAACAATGGAAAACTTCTAGAGGTATCTGTCTTGGTCCAAGATGCAAGAAAAGGTAGCTAAGCTAATAAGAGGATCCATAACTCATCTAGGTTCAATGTTGAACCATGCTCTAACACCACATTGTGACACCCCCTCTCACTCCCTTAGGTTATTCTTGGGAAGTGGAGGGTATTGCTTCAAAATTTACCCGATCTCCAAGGTATTTTATGAAGATGGGGTCACAAAAATCCTCTTTTACAATCTCCTCAAAACTTAAAGAAAATGCCATCATCATGTCGAGATTTTCAAGCTATTTCAAGACATATAAATTTTATATGAATATTGTTCTTGGGTTGAAATTTATTCCCATTTGAAAACTGACCCCCTTTCAACCACACTAAATTAGCATGTCCCACCTTGTGGCACTAGTAAGTGGCATATGTGGCTCTGCCACATTATACAAATCCCATGTGCCCCCCACTACATCATAATTCCATAGCACCATCACACCCCATGCCATTCCTTTGGAACAACTCGTTTTAGAGGCTCCATGACGTGACAACAAATTCCATGTTAATTACGAGGAATATTTTCCATTTTGTGACCTCTATTAACTCTATGGTCTACTGCAATTAACACTATAAATCATCAGAGGGGGTATAAAGTATACAATGATGTTTCCTTAGGTCACATCAGCTCCACTCTTACACTACATATCATATTTAGGCCATGTGGCACCACATGCCACCTGCTACGTCATCGACCTATCCATGTCATTGGCCTCCTTTCTCCTTGTTGGCATCACGCTGATGTCAAGGTGATGAATACTCTCACATACAAAATTTCATCATGCACAATAGGAATTCCACATTCCTATGTTACAATTACATAATAGGCTAACATGTTAACCATGATTAAATTTCAGATCAGGCATTCTTATATAATTACCAAAGGAGTCAACATTAGTCATGACTACAATAAGGAATATCATAACATGTAATCCAATATGCATAACCAACAATACTTATTTGTGTATATTGATTTAGCTGGCAACTAAAGGATGGATTTCCACTCCACAACAAACCATAGGCTATCTACATTGCAACCTTTCTTGTAGTTGACCACCCTTGAACTAGATCTAGGGTCTCAAGGAAATGCCTACACAAGGAAACGGTTGAAACCAATGGTTTGAGCATGATTTCAAGAGATGTAGTCCACTTTTCCAATTCTTAATTAGCTTAATAGCTAGCACTCAGTGACCCATTCCCTCACTGAAGTTCACACATGAAAAAATGATTTAGATAAAAAAATGTCACTGGTGATAAAGCATATCCACATAGATGATTAACCAGATCACAAAGAGAAGGCCATTAGTTTAATGGAAATTCATAAAAAAATAGGGGAATATGACCTAGTGCAGTTTGACCAATCTCAATCTCCCAATGTCGATCACACCTTATTACTCTCTTCTCCTACAACTACTAGAGCCCAAGTTTCTCTTCAGCACCTTATCCTCTCATGATTTTTGAGAAAGAGGTAAGAAAATACCATCTTGATCTATGAGTGAAGCCCCCTAGATGGGAAGCACCTCTTCTTTTGTAATGACCAGTACAAATCACATCCCTTCACCTATCAAGAGGTGGTTCCATCTCTAACACCACGTCCTTCCTTTTTAGGTGATATGTGTGCTTAGAGAGGACTCAATTGTCAGTCTTATGTACTTATCACAACCATGTATTTGCTCCATGAACCCTTGTATTTGTATGACACTTCAATGTATATCATTGATCAAAGTCAATTGAAGTCTTAGTCCATGAGGAGTAGTCTCTTGCACATGGAAAGGAGGCTTATTGGAGAGAAGTGGAACTGTTGCAACAACAACAAAGGTATTGTGTTTGGAGCTCTATTAAATGCTTAGGTGGATCATGTTCAACTTAAGAGGATACATGTATTAGCTAGAGACATGTTGGTGGTTGAGTTCATTTTTTTTAATTCTTATCTTGTAGAGAGGAGTGTTAGCATCGTTGAGTTTTCGTTCATTCTTTCAGCCACATATTCCATTGTCTATCATTTGATAATGTGTTTTAGAGGATTCCTTGACTTGGTTGCAACCCATTACATGTTCAAGTGGAGCATGTGTAGTTTGGAGAAGGAATGGTGTTTGCCTTAATATGTTTTGTCCCTTTCCATTGATGTCAAAGGGGGAGAGAGATTCAAATCAACTATAATGATCAAATTCATGAAGGAAGAGGTATAAATCAATGTCAAAGGGGGAGATAATTGGAATTGTATTGTTTCCATTGATGTAAAATAGTGCTTAAAAGTGTTTCAACCTTGTAATCTTAATTTCTATGTTATTTACAAGTTTATTGTGTTTGGAATATTGTCTCAAAGTTGAATGTACACACCATGAAGTTGAGATGCAAATTGAGAGGTGAAAGTTTATAAGGTGAAAATGATGATGAAGAGGTGTTTTTGGAGGTTTGACAGGGTATGGAGGAGTTGTAGGAGGTTTCACAGGTGTTGCAGAGGATGAGGAAGTGTGTGTCAAAGTTCTAGACTGAGAGGAGAATTTTTTCCTAAACTAAGATACGATCTCTGGGATTTAGACCTACACAAAGCAATTATAGGCCCTTAGACATTGGGAGGTGAATGGAAAGAGAGAGGCTACACTCTCTGGTAGGTAATAGACTTCCTAGAAATTGTATATGTAGGTGATTTTGTCTGAAATATGCGTTCAATTCAAGTATTTTATGGGCTTTTCTGATGATTTTTTATTTTACTAAAACATTAGGAAAGTTTAACTAACTTCTAGGAAGTGGTTAAAGTGAATATTTTTTCTCATTAAGTGAAGTTAGTGACAATATCAAGTCAATGGCGATAAATACCAAGATACCAAACCAATAAAGAGCATGTGAACAAATATGATTATATCTCCATTACTCTGATGGAAATTATTGTTTTAATCATTCCAACAAATTCTTTATAGGAGAATGCTTTGAGGATACTGGTTAGTTATTTTGTTGATTGAGAAATAATGTGAGAGGAAAAGGGTGTCCAAGTTGTAAGGGACATTATGCAGCAAATTTGAAGTACTTTGCAGAAGTTGTGGTAGGTAGGAGAAGCATGTTTTAGCCAACATTTTATATAGAGAGTGAGGAGATGGAGTAAGGGATGATTGAGGACCATTTGGTTCGTGGTTACTGCTCAGGCATTCTTCAGATTATTGTTTGTGTGCAACATTTATTCTTTAATAGATTATCTATTACAAAGAGGAATGTTGTTGATTTGCTTATCATATTATCTTATGCAGTGTTTGTATGGATCAATTTTATCATTTTGTAGAGGATTGGTATGTTGTTGTTGAGTGGTGAAAGTTCTCCTTGGAGTCTAGTTTGAAAATGAAAGAAAGCATGACTCTGATAATTTTATGAGGTGGTGTTCTTCGTTTATTAGTGGCTAAACAAGATAGGGGTGGTGGCTCCTTATTTATGGTGGCTATAAAATCAGTATATTGGGAGTGGAACCTTCATCCTGTGGTGGTTGGGTGAGGCTTATTGGGAGTGGTGGCTTCCACCAGGTGGTGTCCTGCAAAGTCATGTGAGTAGAGACTTCGTAGCTAGTAGTGGTCATCATTGTTGTTCTTTCTCCCCTTGAGGGTTTCCACCAAAAATATTTGTGTCTCATGTGTGGATCATCTTTTATGGTTTTGTGTTATGTTTTGGTTCTCTGATCTCTCTCTATTTGTTTCAGACTCTGAATGGCTTAAGGATTAATTAATTAGTGAAAATATTATAAGTTCCATCACTATTGATTCACCCGCCCTCTTAGTAGTGATCTACATTTCTAACAGATGGTCTAGGAACAATCTCCCAAGTTTGAATTTTCTTAATATAATCAATCTCTTCATGCATATATTTTAACCAATTATCATCCTAGATGGATTTCGCAACACCCTTTGGTTATATAATCAATAACAAGGCCACAGGTGCTTGAGTAGGGAGATTTATAATCTTTATTCTTATATGTACACCTATATTTAGATCACCACATATATGGTTGACTGAGTGATGTTTTTTCACATATCTTGCAAGGTCTTGGATTGAGCACTAAGAGGTATTGCATTTTCTTCATCTAAAAGTGGTTCATCAAGCTTCTCGTCATTCTTGATTAGTTCATTGGAGTAGTTATTTATTGGATGAAAAAATTCATATTCAATGTGCTCATCTACTTTGACGGCAATTCATTCAACTATCCTCTTTGTATTCTTGTTTTAGCATTTATAACCCTTGTTGTTATGAGCATATCCAAGAAAAATACCTTCATCATCCCTTGCATCGAACTTCCCAAGCTTGAAATCATTCCTTCTGATGTAGCACTTGCTTCCAAACATAATGAAATGCTTGATTGTAGTAGGTATGCCATACCAAATCTCATACGTTGTTTTGTCAATGTTTGGTATAAAATAAGCTTTGTTTAGAATCACCATTGATGCGTGAATGGATTTGGTGCAAAATATCTGCTATACATTTCTTTCTCCCATCATATCTCTGGCTAACTATTGAATTGATGTATTGGCTCTCTCTGCCACACCATTCTGCTATGGAGTCTCTATTATAGTAAACTTCATTTTGATGCCATGTTTTTTGCAAAAATCATGAAACTCTTTTGAATTTAACTCACCTCCATTATCATACCTTATGCTTTTAATTTTACAGTCAATCGCATTCTCATCCATGGCTTTAAATTCTTTAAACTTCTCAAAACCTTATGATTTTTCCCTTAGGAATGTAACCCACATCATCGTACTAAAATCATCAATAATAAGCATGAAATAGAATTTTCCTATGGGTGTCTACATTCTTGAGGGTCCACATAAATCCATATCAACTAGTTGCAATGGCTTGATTGATGAATTATCCATGGAAAATTTTAGGGGCTAATGTTCGCCCAGTGGGCTAATTTTCCATGATTTTTCCAAAAAACGATTCGCCAATTTCCATTTTATAAAAGATGATCACCCAAATTTTAGAATATAAAATATTTTACTTAAAAATCCCCAACATTATATAGTGGCTATATGATAAATCATTATAAATTTGAATAATTTTACAAATATATCATTGAAAAATTTATAGCTTGCATATTAGGGATTAGTGAGATTCGCCAATGTTTCTAAACTTCAAGAAAAATTTTCATCCTTAAAATTTTCCTTGGAATTATCCCTTGATTTGAATGGTAGTTGGAATTGTTTACCCATGTGATAGGATTTGCAAATAGTATTCTCAACATTTGAAATATTTGGTAGATCTTTAAGAGTGTTCTTCTTTCCAAATCTAACTATCTGATCAAAATTCAAATATCCGAGTATGTTATGCCACATCCATCTTTCATCAATGTTTTACAAGAAAAATTTCTATGTCTTCTCTTTTAGCACATAAACATTGTTGGTCTTTCTTACAGTGTCAACTGCTATTTCTCTAGTGTATGCAAACTCGATTTGACAATTTTTAGTCTTGAAAAACACATCACAACTCATTTACCAATTATTTAACCTACTGCATTATTTACAAATGTCACATTACCTTTCTCAATTGGATTCCATGATAAAAACTAACCTTTTTCTCCTGAAGTGTGCTTGAAACAACCACTATCAACATACCAATTTCATCCTTTATTCTAATCATATAAAAAAATATTTCATTTCTCTATGCTTTCTTTTTTTCTAGACTTTGTGCTCCTTGCTTGTTTGCTCAATAATTGGATCATACCTTTTCTTCTTAATTTACACTCAGCTACTCTATGGCCAAAATTTTGATATTTATAGCATTGTTTCCAAGTACTCAAAGGAGTAAAATAATTAATGTAACTAGATCTACTCATCCTTTTTCTATTTACTGATTATTTGGATGATAATTTCTTCTTCTTTTCTTGAGTTGTCTATATGATAAATTAACCCTTCAAGTTGTTTCCTTGTGCCCATAATTTGTGAATGTAAGACAATCTCTTGCAAATATTCCTTCATACATGGGAGAAAATCAATTAATTAACATTTTTCAGGCATCCCTCTATGTATTTCGAATTTTCTTCTCAAACATTGTTTGACTTTTGCTGAGTGAAATTCATTTGATTTCATTGTTGTTGATTTAACCCATCTCTTGCTACTTTTTTGTCACCATTTTTGGCTACTTGTACAAAGGTAATCAACTTCTTTCCCTTAAAATGAACTATTGGTCTTAACTCAACCTCAAATAGAAGATCATTTATGTTACTTAAGACCCTTTGTGGTTCAATATGATCGTTGAATCTTTCAGTCCTCTTTCTAAATTTTGCATTAAAACACAATTGGTTTTTTGCCTTATACAACTCTTTCCTTAGCAAAAAAATTTCACCCTCAAGCCTTTCACAAGCTTAGTTCTTCTCACTAAGATGTTGATTTAATGTTTCTTGAATTTTCTTACCTTCTTTAATTTTTAGGAGAAAAGGTTCAACAACTTAAACTTTGTTCTTGATAAGAAATTCTTTCTGTGTTTTATTTTTCTTCCTCAAGCTTTCAAAATCTTCAAGAGCATTGTCCAACTCTCATTCTAAGTTAACCTCTACCTCTTATCCATCATAATTAATAGATTATATTTCCATGCTATGTATGCCCATGAGAATAAATTCCATTGGACCTCATCTAAATATTTTCTATGTTCACTTTCAGAGGAGCTGATATCTCCAATGTAGAAGCTTTTCTTTTTAGCTTTCTTCATTCCTTTTGAATTTTTCTAAACTTCTCTCTATGATCATATTCCTTCTTCTTCTTTTCAATACACTTGGAGGAATAGTGATTGAATTTACCACAATTAAATCACTTAAAAGTTAGCATACCTTTTTACTTTTCTGAGCCTCTCTTAAACTCCCTCACGAACTTGGCTTCTTCTTCATCTAATTCAAAACATGAATCATCATGCTTTTCCTTGGGAATTTATCTACTTTGAAGGCTGACTACTTATCTATAGTTTTTCCATTGGAAATTTTCATCTCACTGGTAATAAGAGTACCAAGTAACTGGTCCAAAGTGAGTGTTTAATTTTTTCATCTTCTCAATAGAAAAATCCTTGGGATTAAATCTCTTAGGGAGAGATATCAACTCCTTTGAACGACTACATGCTCTTCTAATTTCTCTTCAAGACCTCTTATAGTGTTCAAAACTTCATCAAATCTATGAAATTATTTTTGAATAACTTCATCATCATGCATCTTGAAAGACTTAAATTGCATTCTAAAACCTTGAATTTTAGTTTGCTTTACCTTTCTATCACCTTCATAGTAACTCTTAATCTTGTCCAAAATAGATTTTTTTGTAGTGTAGTCCATGACCGTGACTAATTCAAATTCATATAGGTCAACAAGTAGTGAAATCATAGATTTAACATTACATGCAAACTCAATCTTTTGATATCTAGTAATCAAGGTTGGAAGCCTTTGAGATTCTTCTTCATGCATCCCACACATTAGCTCCAAGGGATTGAATGTTGGTCTTCATATTTACTTTCCAAAACACATAGTTTGTTCCATTGAACATAGGAATCCTATTGGTGCATACTCCTTCCTAGTTTTCCATGGTACTTGATATTTCTTCCAACTATTAAACTGATCTGAAGTAACTTGGTTTTTCTATGATATGAATTCTTAGAAACCAGGACAATAATGAGAGGGGGGTAAATCAATGCTTTATGGATTTTACAACTTACTTTTACTTACACAAGATATTAGGAAAGAAATTAATACTTCAGAAATTAATTTAGATGGGCATGGAAAGAATCAACATAAGTATCACAAATAATGCACATAGATTGTTCAGATTATTTTGTCAATTGACTTCACAAATGAAAGTTGCTACTTGTTGTTACAAAGTTCTTTGGTTGCAACTGGAAGGAAGCTACTCCTCTTTGATTTATCAGCTACAATTGAAAGGAGCTAGAAATCCTAATTTTATCATCTACCATTTAAAGGATTTCCAAGCCATAACTTTTACAAACAACTACTAGAAGGAGATACAACCCTTGCCTTGCAAGCTACTACTTGGTTGAACTCAATGATTCATCTTTCATACTCAAATATTAAACGTTACTTCCTTACATAAACAAATAAATTTCTGTCTTCAATCACTCACCAATACCACAATAAAAATACCTATAACAATATCAGAGCACTGAACAAATCACCAAACACACTAGCAACATCAATCCATCTCACACACTCACCACCAACACAATTTTCCACATCTTGCAAATTTGACTATGCTTTTAAAGAATTTGGACTAATAATTTTAGTTATTTTCTCTTTAGTTAACTTGTACTTTAATGCTTGCATGAATATTTAATTTTTTTCCTTTTTTCGTACTTCAAATATGTCTTCTAAACTTGCTCTCCAACTCTTGTAACACTCCTCACTTGTTTCTACAAGAAATACTAAACTTAACTGTTAATTTTCTTCATTCTGGGATCTTTCATAATTTAGTAGAGATTTCTAATTTTGGGTGATCTCCAAGTTTAGCTTACTACTAACTCTACACCTTAATTTTCTTGTTCTACCATTTGAGTTGCCAATTCGTTCATGCCATCCTTTTAACGGTGTTAGTGTATTTGGAATAAACATCAAATTTTACCCTGCGATCCATTCATACATTAAAATTTCAAAATAAGCCCAAGCACCTTTAAACATAGCCCCAATTAAC
>APFE031264218.1:234778-245581 GCA_000404065.3 Pinus taeda | reverse complement strand
TCTTCCAGAGTGATGTGTCCTGGTGGAAACCATAACTACATTTGTAAGCCAATCAATGACGACGATTGTGAGTTGTATCTAACAAATGTCACATCAGCCTACCTCCTAGTCAGCTTGGATGCCATAGCCTATACACATATTAAAACATTTTTAGGAAGCCCTTTCGGGGTGAATTCATGCTCACATCACTAATTCCACATGGTTCCATCTAAGCGGTGACATGTGTCACTTAGATTTGGCCCACCTAATCACCCACAAACATTGAAAACATATGGCACATGTACTCAAGTTTGAGATCATTGATAGGTGTTGAAAATGTATTATTTTTTCCCTTACCTGCCTTTGTTTCACCCAATTTTTGCCTAAATATACAATGGTTATCCTTCACTTTGATGTGGTTTTTAAAGAAAATTATTGCAAATGAAATATTTTACAAAGCTAGGTAGGCACATTTATATTTAATGTTCTAATTATTTGATTTATGTGTTTTTATAAAAACTTTGTGATTAATATAAACCACTAATCCTAATATATGTAGTTCCCGTACCTAGGTAGATGTCTATACCACGTATTTACTGTCAAATTTTTAGAATGTGATCTTGTAGCTAGACTATTCGATGATATGTGGACAAATATTTTGTTACCCTCCACCGATGTAATAGCCCAAGGAAGTAGGGCTGAAGACTCAATGGTTGACTTCTACAGGTAGATCCAGTTTCAAGTGTCTAAGTCTAGGGAATTTGGTTTTATGTTGGACCCAAATGGGATGTCAGATCCAACTGTCACCCATAGTGGCTCTTTGTTATCCATCATTTTGTATCAATTGTATAAATGGGTCTATGGGAAAAACTAGTGAGAATAGGGCAGATGCCACATTTCTCGCTCCTCAAACTAGATGAACTCATTATGTGAATATTGTTTAACTAATACAAATTTTGTGCTAAGTGTTTATTTATATTTGTGAGTTATGTTATTTTACATGATTAATTTCTTTCTTGTATAAGTTATTTCTTTAATCTGGGTGTGAAAGTTGGTCTGCTAAGGGCCCACTAGCCTATCTCCATAGCCCTTTGTATATTTTCTATAGGTTAAATTTGTGTGCCCATTATGGTTGAATCATTGTTGTATATTTCAATTTTAAACACTGTATTAATTTCTTGGTATTGTACTATCCTCATATTGAACATTGTTGTTTCATGCTTGCTCTAGTCTCTTCAAATATGAGTTGGATTTGAATCTCTATTTCATTAATGAATCACATAGCCATTCTTTTTGAAAATATTACAGGGTTTTTGGATCTAGTTGCTTGAGGTTTTCAATATTTATTTGAGTCTGTTAAAGTTTTGTATATTTTTTATTCGATGTTTCTTCTTATGCAACTATTCCTATCTATTAATGGTTCATGATTTGAGTCTTCATTTGTGTCGATTGTTAAATATTTCGAAGGGTGAGTCATGGGGTAACGACTGATTATCTTTTGCGATAGTATTCCTATGGTCAATGGAGATAACTAGTTATTTGTGACTTGGGTCACTACGAGCTAAGGTTAAACAGACCTAACTCATTGTGTATATCATTATGAATGAGTTATTACTTAAGTCTTAGTGATTGTTTTGTAGTTGGACTCTGTTTTGGACTCTATTCCTAACCATTTGCTATTTTCCCCCTGTTTTCTCTCATGACCTAACTTAACATAGCCTAGGGTGATTTTCAATATCACTGAATAGAAACATTGATTGTTCCCTCGTCTAGGTAAGCAAAGGTGATTTCATTCTTTTCATTTATGATCTAGCTTAAGTTCAGGATTAGTGTTGTTCATTTTAGTGCAAGCACTATATGGAGTATGGGTGTATATTGTGTACAAGAATTTAAGTATGACAGAGAATTACTTTAAATTATTTTACTAAATTGTGTTTTTTATTTGATTTTTTACGTTGCATTCTATTTATTTAGAGTTGTGAGAGAGTTGTTGTAAGTAAGAATTATTTCATGAAGAGTATGATGACAATTTGATTGATTTGTATTCTTCTAAGATTCAAAATCTTCTAAGATTCAAAACAGTAGTGTTATTCTATTTATTGGGCTCTCCAAACATATATTTGTAAACATAATGTATGTATGATTTGAAGATTTAAGGAATATATTTGCAGTGAAACTTTCCATTAATACGTGTGATGCATTTGATCGCAAAATCAATTAATTTATCTTGCTTGATTGGTGAGGTTGTGATTTTGAAAGTTATGTCTAGTTTTGAATGTCAATGGTAGTTTAGTTTTTTTAATTAAGTTTCCTCTTTTCCTATACACAAATATTGATTAAAGGAGTGAAACTTCAAGTATAGATATTGTTTTACATTTGTAGGGTGGAAGAATTTCTTAGGATTTGATTTGATTTAGTCAAATCAAATAGGGTACAAAGTATGTGTGGTACATATAGTATTGTGCCTCCAAGTTAATGATTTTGCATTGACAAAAATAAATGTCGAGTCCAATACAAACTAATACTTCAACCAAAATTTTGGTGTTGTTGTCAAGGATGTGCCTAATTCTGGTAATAATTTTAGCATTTGTTTCCAGCCCTAGAGGTAAATTTATGTGGTATCTTTTCGGAAGGCGTGCCTCTTTTTGTTGTTGAATAGGAGGGAAGGGTAAATTTCGAGAGTGTTGTTAGTGTGTTTTTTAACTGCAACATTTAAATTTGGATAATTTATTTGCTCCGACAAGTTTTTTTTACAGTTTTTTGATTATTTTTTGATTTGATTTTATTTTTAAAATGCATGACTAGGATAAGTAGGGATCTGAAGCCAAACAAGTGCAAAGGAAATACTAATAAATCGAATATTTTTTCTCTCATTTGGCCTTCTTTTGCAGGCAAGAACTCCAAGCAAACACATACCAATCAGGTTGGTACTTTGCACCTATATTTTGGAGACAACAATTCAAGGGTATCAAAACCATTGGAAGGGAAAAAGGTGACTGTTGAAACTGAGAAATTAAATTTGAAACACAGTCATCCTTCACAGTTTACAAGAGGTAATATATTTGGAGGAAAAAGGATAGCATATCATGAAGAAGTCCATGGTGAAGTTGTTGGTGAGAATCAACCACTGGAAGAATACTCCACCTTTGGATTCCCAATTGTGGACCTCGATGTAGTGGTTCAAATGAAAAGCATCCCACCTTTAGTTCTTCCACATTTTCATGGTAAGGTACATAAGGATCATGGTTATTTTCTTTTACAATTTGACATACTTCGTAGGAGTTATGATTATTCTTTGGATGCCCAGAAGTTGAAAATTTTCCTTGCAACCCTTAAAGACTCATCTTTATGTTGGTTTATGGGGTTAGGGAGAAATACTATTACTTATTGGAAGCAAATGAAGAGGAATTTTCTAAATAAATATCAATAATATGTAAGACACGAGAAATGCAGGGTGAAATTTTCACTATCACGCAACATGATGACTAGTGTTTGCAGGATTATTTGGAAATGTTTATATATATCATTCAAAGATCGAAGCATAAATTTGACACAAGAAACATTAGAAAACTATTTTTACAAGGACATTTGGATGATTCTAGGAATAATTTGAATCTGTTAGGACAGGGGGGACATTTCCCAGCTTACTTTTGACCAAATTTGTGACTTGCCTAGGAAGTTTTCACAAAATCAATCCATATCTGGTAAGGGAATTAGAGGCAATTCTAGGAACAATAGATTTGGATCTATTAATGCTATGATTGTTGGTTTAGAAAATAAAATGGATAACATGAAAACTGAAATTATGAATGTTGTTAGTAAACAGATGGATTCTTTAAAGATTTAACAAAAATTAGTAGAAGAACAAGACATGTTGCCCATTTATCGTCCAAAGTGTGGAAAAATGAATCTTTTACATGAATTTCCTACAAATGTCAAAGTTGTTAATAATTGTGTGATATGTGCAGGTGAACATCTTACCGAGCAATGCCCATCTATGCCAGGGTTGAAAGTAACATTTGCAGGGGAGAATTCAATGCCTCGACCATTGCATGCTATGGGAGCTAAAAAATCATGGCCACAGGTAAGTAAAGGTATGACTATTGAACCTACACCATATTATCCTAATTTTCATGATGCACCGTAATATTCCTTTCAGAACATCAATTATCCTCAGTCTTGGTCGAATGGGTATCATTCTCAGTTTGGGTAGTCTTCTCCTCCTTAGGAAAATGGATGGAGGGGACCACCAATGGTCCAGGTGAATGTTGGTGGCCACCCACCTATCCCACTTGGACCCCCACAACTATCTCTTTCAAATTTTTAGTTTCCTTAACTACAACACAATTTACTATTTTTCGCAGTTTTTCAGGTCTTGAACTTCCAGAGTCATTTTGAGGCCCTAAACGACATTTTTTGTGAAAACCAGAAGTAATATGGGTTATATATTCATGTTTTTCACTCAAAATTTGTATTCCTTGGATAGATCTTTCTAACGAGGTATTGTGCACATCCAATGGAGATCGTATGCCAAAGTTATGACCTTGGGAAGTTGATGTACCAATTTACCCAAACGGGGCCCACAGTTTGGCATTTTACCTCCTAGGGTTAGGTTTTTGGATTTTTAGGGTTTTCCATTGCTTCTCAGAAATAAATAGGCCTTCGAGCCTCATTGTAACACAGTTTTGAGGCATGTCGCCACCACATTTCTTCTCAAAGATAAACTACCATCACCTGAGCTAGTCTTATTTCGATTCTGTTTATAAGCATATTTCAGTGTTTGATATTAATGAAATGAAGTGTTATTTGTACTGCATCTTTGTATTTATGGTTATATCTATAATTTTTTGCATTCCTATTTAAATCTGGATCAACCACATTCCCATTTTCCTTATCCCATGCCTATCCAACCATATCCTACATCATATGCACCTTATTCTATGGCACAACCTACATTGTCAAATTCTCTACCTCAGTAGGAACATCCTATGCCACCACCATTCTGACCACCTCAGTCACTATCATAGCATGTTCCTAACCTAAGTAATAAAGCAGTACAAATGATTCACTCTATTGGACTGCTCCCTTTCCCTACTTACCAAACCATGCCTGTTCGAGTTAATAACCTCTAGCTAAGATCAGGAAGGGTAATAAACTAATAAAAAAAAAACAAAAACAACCTTGTAGTAATAATTAAGGAGAAAACCAAGTAGGAAACTCCTAATATTTCAAACAATGATGTTGATTCACAACTTGTTCCCATACACTCAGAGTCCTTACCCTCTTCTTCAAACCAACCTTCCTTTCTGAAGAGGTTGGATTTGGAAAAATTTGACCCCATCCCTAAGTTTGACCTGGCTTCCATGTTGAGAAGCCTTTTTGTAAAGGTTCCTCTACTACAAGCTATAAAAGATATTCCTATATGTACTAAAATCGCCTCAAAAATCTATCTTAAAAATCCAGGAAGGAAGAGAGTTGAACCTCACACTATCCATTTTGTTGGGAGAGCACGGGGGCTCTACTGGGGGGAGCAATATCATACCACGTGGGTTCATATTTTGGAATCTATATTGAGGAAAAATTGACATAAAATATTAGGGTATATATAGGGGATAAAGGGTTTTTATATTGGAAAATATAAAAAATGGAGCTTAAAGTTAATGAAAAGTATAAAATGGTATAAAAAATGTTAATGTAAAAATAGATATCTACAATATCTAGTGAAAATAGGGGGATTTTTAAATTGGGAAGCTGTATTGGGTTCATATTGGTAGGGGGTTAAATAATGTGATTTTTAGAGATATTTTCGAATATGTAGTCAAATTAAATGTATTGTTTAATATTCCAGGAACACACATGATATGTCAGAGGTTCACTGAGTGAATCCCCTATGTGGGAGAGTGGCTAAATTGATGACATGATGTGCTCAAGTTGAGAAATACACTGATCCTCGAAACCCATTTGTCTCTGTATCAATAGGTCATATCCTTGCTCCCAATTTATTGTTAGACCTTGGAGCGGTTATTAATGTTATGACTAGGAAAAGTATGGAGCAACTTCAGCTGACCCACATATGTCCTAACCCCACTGTGCTTGAACTTAGTGACATATCTAAACTCAAGATGGAGGATGTGTTAGATGATGTGATTGTCTTGATCGACACATGGGAGTACCTTGTAGGTTTCATTGTTCTATAACAAAAGAATCCTAGTGGGAGAAACCCTTTTATTTTGGGACGACCATGGCTTGCTACAACAATGCCTATATAGGTTGTTGCTCTAGTGACATGTATATTTATCATGGGTATGCTAGGAAGAAGGTCACCTTGTACCCACCTTCCAGATCTATCTAAGAGTTTGGTTACACTTTGTGGTTGGTTTATAATAGTAATGATGATGAGACTTAGTCTCTTTTTATGATTCATCAATATACTAAGTATACTAAGGAGAGTGTGATCCAAAATTTTCTTGGAAACCAGGATACTATGCAGGACTTTCAACTACTTCATCAAATTTTTATCCCAGGTTTTTAGGCAAATTGTGATCCACAATCTTCATCATCATTATAGAGTTTGGTATCTACCACAGATGTTCACAGGCTAGACACTACTCTTGTTGAGGTAAGTCGAAGGAAATATCTATACATTAATACAAACCTAGACCCATCCCTACAAGAGCATCTTGTGAGTTTGATGTGAGACCATGTTCATGATTTTGCATGGAATTATGAGGACATGAGAGGTATCCCTCCTGGAACTTGTACCCATCATACTTTTATTCACAAGGGTGCTTGACCTGTCCCACAACCCCTAAGGTGAATGAACCCTGCACTGAGAGATGTTGTTAAAGAATAACTTCAAAAACTCTTAGATGACAATTTTTTCTATCTTATATTTGATAGCCAGTAGTTCTCTCCATTGGTAATAGTCTCGAGGAAATATGGGAGATGGTGAATTTACATTGATTATAGAGAATTAAATAAAGCCAACTCTTAAGGATTACTTCCCCTTTCCCTTCATAGATTAGGTACTAGATATCCTCGTGGGTAAAAAATACTTCTCATTATTGGATGGCTTCAGTGGTTAAAACCAAATACAAATCAAACCCGAGGACCAAGACAAGACTACCTTTACTTGTCCCTAGGGAACATTCACCTACTGAGTGCTTCCTTTTGGACATTGTAATGCTACTACTATTTTTCAAAGGGAAGTCTTGGATATTTTTTCTAACCTCAAGTGTGTAGAGGTTTATATGGATGACTTTTTAGTATTTGGTGATTTGTTTCAGGAAGCTCTCCAAAATTTGAAGAAAGTACTACTAAGATGCCAAGAGGCCAGCCTTGCTTTGAGTGAAAGAAAATGTAGATTGATGTGAAAAGCAGGGGTGGTTATTGGCCATCTTAGCTATGATAAGGGTATCTGGGTAGATCCAACCAAGATATATGTCATCATATACCTTCTTGAACCAAAAACACAAAGGGAAGTGAGAGGGTTCCTGGGTCATGCAGGTTACTACAGAAGATTCATTGAGAGTTTTTCTAGGATAGTTGCCCCTGTTTTTCAACTAAATATGAAGAATAGTGATTTCCCTTAGACCAATGCTTTCCAACAAGATTTTGAGAATATGAAAGAGAGATTAGTACATGCACCAGTTCTATGGGGGCCTAATTATACCCTTCCATTCCATATCTCCTCAGATGCCTCAGATACTGCCATTGGTGTAGCATTGGGACAAGAGGAAAATCAACAATCCTATGGCATATACTTCATTAGTAAAAACTTGTCATCTGTTGAGCTTAATTATGTAGTGACAGAGAAAGAGTTCCTAGTTGTGGTTTTTGCTATTAATAATTTCAGACACTACATTATATGATACGAAGTATTTATACACACATATCACTCTGTCATAAAATATTTGATGAAAAAACTTTTAGCCAGTTGTAGGATAACTAGCTGGCTACTTTTACTATGGGAATTCAATGTAACTATAATTGACAGGCCAGGAAAGTCAAATGTGGTAGTTGATTTTCTTCCTAGATTGAACAATCCTAGCCAAGCAATTCTTGTAGATGATTCATTTCACTATGAAAGTCTCTTTGTTGTTTCAACAAAATCCCCTTGGTTTGCTGATATAGAAAATTATGTCGTCACAGGAAAAACACCACCACACCTATCTGCTAGGGAGAGGCAAAGGATCATTCAAAATAGTGCTTCATACTCCTAGATTCACGGAGACCTCTTTTACATAGGTACGAATCTCATTATCCATAGATGTGTAAGAGAAGAGGATGTTTTTGATATTTTAAAAGTCGCCCATGATGAGTCTTGTGGGGCCCATTTTGTAGACAAAAGGACAACATATAAAATTCTTCACGTTGGATACTTTTGGCCCTCCTTGTTTAAGGATTCCCATTAACAGTATGTTAAGTGATGTGATATGATCCAAGAGGATCTTGTCAGATCAGTTGCACATGTGTTCAAGTGTCATCGTCAATATTTAGAGTCATCTTCAATTTAGATCAGTGTCGTCAGCTTCGACAGTGTTGTTTATGGATCAAGTTGTTCAATTAATATTGTTTTTCATGGCATTCAGTTGAGATGGGTTAGCACCTAGTTGTCGACATTAGTTTGTCGTCAATTCTACCAGGATTCGGTCATTGACATGTGTTTGTCATTCACCTCGCAAGATTTGGGTTTCGTCATCCACTCGCAAGTTGTTCATCGACATAGGTGTGTCATATGTTATAGAGGTTCAATATGGTTCATCGTCGCAAATGCCACTTGTGTTGACAATGTGCATTTAGTGTTATGTCACAAAAGTTTCTAATGTTGCTTTGTGACAATGACTGAAAAAGGTTGATTTTACACCTAATATAAAATCTAAAACCCTAATCCTAAATCTAAACCTAAACCTAAGCTTAAGTCTAAAACCTAATGCTAAACCTACCTAATCCATACCTATCATAATCGAGCTAAACATATAAATCTAAAACCTAGCTCTAAAACCCTTCTCGACTATGTAAATGTTTGAAACATTGTAAAAACAATGAAAATTCAATAAAAAGATCTAAACCACACGAGCAATGCAAACCGCATTGGAGAAGGTCATGTGACTAAGTATGAGTGTTAGTCAGTGGGTTGTCAAACCGTCAGAGAATAGTCACCGTAACCACAGCCTAAACCGTGTCGAAAACATGTGATCAATGTTAATCGTCAAGGTATGTGATGATAGTTTGGGAGTTCACCATCGAAGTGCTCACTGGAGTGGATACAGTTTTGTGTGACAGGGAAATGAATAACCACCTGAGTTATAGCCATCACCATAGTGCTAACGGAGAATGTTTCCATGTGAACAGGCAATTAACAAATCCGTCGCTGGAACCATCGGAGAAGACTACTAGGTGGCATCTAGTGGTTAGACCGTCGGCAGTCACATGCAACGGTCCAACCTCTGCCTCGTTAACTTGACCACCAATGGCTTCAGCGTTAGCCAAAATTTATTTATGGGTTTTATATGGTTTTTATCAAACAAACTAATTTGAGGACCTTGTAACTAACATCTAAGTGTCAAATTCCAACTAGACCATAGCTAAACCTATCTATAATGCAACCAAATTCATCCTGAGTTTAGCCAAGGAGGTTTTTATGTACTTGCACCTTTAAAAGGTATTTTTTCTTCATTGAATAGGGGGAGAGTGGTTTTGACTTTTGTTTGTAGATTCTGGAGGTCATAGGCAGTTTTGTTTTTAGTGTAATAGGAGCATCACGAGTCAGAATTGGGAACTGTGACAGGCATTGGAAAGCTGGTTCAGAGGGATATCTCATTACAGTGATCAAAAGTTCCTATGTGTACATTCAAATTGATCAAATCTCTATGTAATCGACCTCATCTGTTTCAATCCTAAGAAAGTGGTTTCCCATCTTGAAAGAGGACCCGGAGACATAGTCCATCAGGGACGAACTCCGTAATAAATTTTGTTGTCTGGTATCGCTGTGATTTTGTTGTTTTCACTTCTGTTATGCATCTATCTTCTGTTTAATCAGATGTCGTAAAGTCTTTTTCTCAAGCAATTTTCTTCGATTTTCGTGCTTTAAGATAACATTCAAATCATTAATGGTTAATCAATTCTACATCATTTTAAGTCTATGATCATTTTAAGATCATGTAATTTGGTATCAGAGTACGTTGCATTTGTATAATTTCCATTGAATGTTAAACCAAGTCAAACTTGCTACGAGGAGAAGGAATCCTTGAGTAGATTGATCTAGAGATTGGAAAGTGACAAGTCGTTCATAAATTGACCATGACAAGATCTGATACAGGTGAAAACACTGAAACTAAGATGAGTGAAGAATAGTTTTAGCAAGCATTCTTGACTATGTAGTAGATGTTTGGAGAATTGTACGAAGACAAGAAGGCGAGAGATGCAACTTCTTCTTCAAAGGAATTGAAGAAGGACAAAGGTAAAGGGAAGATTGATAAACTTCCTTCACCTCCATCATCTCCATCATCATTATCATCTTCTTCTTCTTCTAGTGTAGAATCTGAAATAGAAAAGAAACCTAAGAAAACATCTCTTTTGAAACTTGATATGAAATTTGAGTTACCTGTTTATGATGGTGAAATGAATCCTGAAAAGCTAGGTAACTGGATTAGGCATTTAGAAGTGTATTGTTTCATTTAGAACATTTTTAACAATAAAATTGAAATTCAGCTAGCTACACTTAGAATCGGGGGAACATCTTTAATCTAGTGGGAAAGTAAAACTTAGGTAGATATAAAGCATAAAGGAAAAGTCATCTCTTCATGGTCTAAGTTTTTAAAA